>CAUYLG010021730.1:0-67819 GCA_963573385.1 Cacajao melanocephalus | reverse complement strand
AAAAAAAAAAAAAAAAAAAAAAAAAAAAAAAAAAAAAAAAAAAAAACCTGTCAAGGTCTGTGCTGAGTATGTCACATACATTCTCTAACAACTCAGGGACAATTAGAACTATTTAACTTGACCAGGTAACAATACGGGTTTGTTAATTACAGTAAACCAATACTATTTTAAAATAATTTTCTAATTATACAAACGTATGATATAGAAAAAATAATAATATAGAAAACCTACTGCAAACAACCAGGTCCCAAAACATCTTCAATTTGTAATTTTTATCTACCTACTTTTTCTTGGTACACTCATTCCTTCTTCAGCTAATCACTTCGCAGTCTCCCTTACTGCTACTCCACAGGTTCTGCTCTACACCTTCCCTTCTTTCCAATTTATTATTCTTCTTAGGCGATTTTATCTATCCACAAACCTCAACTATTACCTCTATTTCCATGTTCACAGCTCTAGATCTAACCCATCTCTTTGGCATCAAGAATCTGTTACCTTCTCTGGCCAATTCTGCTCCTTCTGTTTTCTCTCTTCAAGTTAATTACAAATTACTCATCAAGTCACTCTGGATAGAAATCTGTTTTTTTTTTTAAAGGAAAACTTGTATTATTCTATTTTTTAAGCTCAACAGTGTACATTTAACCCAATTTGGTGGCAAGTTCTTTAGCCTTTGCCTTTTTGAGCTTGGCAATGCAAGCCACAGACTTGGGACTCAGGACACTGCCTCCCCAGTGACAATGGATCTTATCATATCTGTCATTGTAATTGGTCCTGATAGCTTCCACCAGCTTAGCTAAAGCTCCTTCGTTTTCTGAATTAACCTGTGTGAAGGTAACCAGTGGCACAGGTCTTTCTGTGGACTAGATGTCCCACTCTTGCCTTCCCCTTAATAATGCAGTAAGGGACCCCTATTTCACGACACAGAGCAGGCAGGAAGACAACCAGTTCGATGGGATCCATGTCATATGCAATCATCACCAGCTGAGCCTTCTTGTTCTCCACCAAAGTGGTGACAGTGTTGACTCTTGCTTGAAAGACAGGTGGTCTCTTAGGTGGGAACGTCCCCTTTGCTGGCAGCTTTCGTCTCAGCCTGGGCCAATAGCCTATGCTTCTTCTCTTGCTTTGTGTCTGGTCTGTACTTGTAGGCCAGCTTAAGCAGCTGAGTAGCTATTTGGCAGTGCAGGGCCTGCCTGGATGAACTGGTAATCGCAGAAGGCACTTTCAGCCGCTTATAGAGGATAGCTCTCTGCCACCGTAACCTGATTATAGCGAGGCCATTTCACAAAGTGGGTGAGGTCCCTTTTGGACTGGATGTCCCTAACCAATGCCAAAATTCTTAGGCCTTTTCTCAAACAGGAGATTCACCACTTTCTTGGCCTCCTGCTTCTTGATGACAGCAGGGGCTGGAGCCACCTTCTTCCCCTTGGCCTTCTTTCCTTTCGGCATCTTGAGCGGTGAGAGAAGAGATCTTATTTTTGACTCTTCCTTCTCTAATACAATACCGCAGTTCTAATCCTTTAAGTTTAGCCTCCAAAACAAGGTCTTTTACAAACTGAATTTCCATTAACAGAAAAATGGATAAATAAATCTAGTATATTCACATAATACAGTATTTGCTATACAATAGTAAAAAAGATGTAGAGCAAACTTTGTTAACCATGACACTACTGAGATTTTAGGCTGGTTAATTCTGTTATGGGGCTGTCCAGTGCATTCAGTGTTTAGCAACATCCCTGATCTCTACATATTAGATGCTATTAACACTATCCCCAGCTATGACAACAAAGATGTCTCCAGATAATGCCAAATATCCCCTAGTGGGCAAACTTGCCTCTAGTTGAGAACCACTGAACTACAGCCCCATGATTCAACACATGCAAGCTTTAAACAATTTTACATAAATAAAAGAATTACAGTATGAAAGTTCATATAAAGGTAAAAAAAATGTGCAAATTTCTAGAATGTATCATTCCTACTGGGAATGTCACAGGACTGATAATGAAGTTTTTTTTTTCCTACTATGTAAAGCACATCTGAGCAGAGATAATGAAGCTTCTAATCAAACTATGCTAATCAGTAGCATACTACCCAGTTTAAAAGGTACTCTTATGTCTACTTCACACTATTTCTTGTTTGCCACAATCTTCTCTTTTTCTTATCAAAGTACATAACAACACTATTGGTGATTCAAATAAATTTGCTTTCTATATGCACAGCTGCCTATGTTATAATACTAAATATACTCTAAATATTTCATTTCAGATACAAATTATGTTATAATCATTATGTTTATTTGATTATAAAATACTTTTATAGAATAAAAGTATTAAAAGAAAGTTGCTTTTTTTTTTTTGAGTCAGAATCTTGCTGTGTTGCCCAGGCTGGAGTGCAATGGCACAATCTCGGCTCACTGCAACCTACGCCTCTCGGGTTCAAAAAATTCCCCTGCCTCAGCCTCCCAAGCAGCTGGGATTATAGGTGTGAACCACTGAATCTGGTACCTTTAAAAAAAAAGAGAGACGGTGTCTTGCTCCCACATACACCTCCCAAGTAGCTGGGACTAAGGGTGCACATCACCCATGTCCACCGGCTCTGTTGCTAATGCTTTTGTTGCAGTTTGATATGAATTTTATCAAGTTCCTTAAGTGTAATGAGCAACATATATTGTTTTCAAATCATTTCCTTTGGCCTTTCTTGGACTTGCTTCTAAGTTTATTGTAATAAAGATTACAATTTGGTATTGCAGTAATTTCTGGACTACTTGATATCTACAACATCCTGGACAAGTGTTTAATATGTAAGGGCAGTACAGGCCTTTCTAAGGATAAAGTTTTGAAGAACAGTCACCTGGGAATAGGAATTCACATTAACATATAATTTAAATCAAGAACTCCAGGTCACTTGCTAGACTTGAGGGTAGAGGAGCTAATGCCTAAATTTCACTCCTCTTTAGGTAACTCTATTAACCGATGTAATGATACTGTAACAGAAGTGACTGATTAATGTGCTACTTAAAAATAGCTAGAGGCTGGGTATGGTGGCTGATGTTTGTAATCCTAGCACTTTGGGAGGCCAAGGTGGGAAGATCACTTGAGGTCAGGCGTTCAAGACTGGCCTGGGCAACAAAGTGATATCTAGTCTCTACAAGAAATAAAAAAATTAGCTTGATGTGGTGGCATGAATGCAGTGATAAAATCATAGCTCACTACAGTCTCAAACTACTGGGCTCAAGAAATCCTCCTGCCTCAGCCTCCCTAGTGGTTGGGACTGCGGGCATGTGCCATCATGCCCAGCTAATTTTTTAAAATTTTTAAAGAGACAAGGGTCTCGCTGTGTTGCCTAGGGTGGTCTCAAACTCCTGGCATCAAGCAATCCTCCTGCCTTGGTCTCTGAAAGTGCTGGGATTATGGGCATGAGCCACCATGACTGGCCAACTTAAAGATATTGATTACATGTTAAAATGATAATCTTTTCTTTTCTTTTTGAGATGGAGTCTCCCTCTTTCGCCCAGGCTGGAGTGCAATGGCGCAATCTTGGTCCACTGCAACCTCTGCCTTCTGGGTTCAAGCAATTCTCCTGCCTCAGTCTCCCAAGTAGCTGGGATTATAGGTGCTCGCCACCACGCCCAGCTAATTTTTGAATTTTTAGTAGAGATGAGGTTCCACCATGTTGGTCAGGCTGGTCTTGAACTCCTGACCTCAGGTGATCCAGCTGCCTCAGCTTCTCAAAGTGCTGAGATTACAGCCATGAGCCACTGCGCCCAGTCTGATAATCTTTTCTTAAATAAAATATATTTACAAATTTTAAAGATACTCTAAAAACGCTACCTTTGATTTAGAGGCCAAAAGGCATGTAATTTAACACACAATAACATCTAGTGTTACAGTTATTTTGTAGGATAGAGAACAAAATCAAGAGAAAAAAATGTTTTAAGTAGTTAGAAAAAGACAATTTTACATGCAAGACTACATTTTAACATAATTATATTTGAGTATTAAACTTTATATGACTTAAGAGAAATTAAAGATTTTTCTAAATTCCAAAGACATAAAGATGAAAACTTTGCTACAAATTACATAAAAGTTTTGGTCACCATTTTCAAATGTATCAACTCCTTTCTTCTAAAAACAATAAAAACCTCAACTTACAAATTACTTTTTCTATAATTTCTGAAATGTTCTCATTACTAACAGGGTCTCATATTTCAGACATTATTTGTTGGGTTATAACCACACATCTAAAGATTCATACTTACAAAGTCTTCCTCTTCAAACTGCAACTTTTCCACCTTGTCTTCTTTCTTTTCTTCTCTAATCTCCATAGGTGGCTTTTCCTGAAAAGCACACCCTTTCCGGGAGTGGAAGCTGCCATTCCAGTGGCGATGGTTCCCTGTACCACCTCCAGTACGTTGGCTCATGCCATCATGACCTCGGGAAGAGCCATGCCAACCAGATGGGTTCCCTGTGATTCCAGCATATGCTCCCTTAGAGACACCAGAGTCCACAGAATCATGGCGGAACAGGGACGGCTGGTGCCAAGAATCTAGAATAATAAAGAAAAGGAACTCATTAGATTGTTTGCTTCCTGATTTGGTTTATGGTATTGCCAAAAGGCCTTTGGGGACCTTGTTAATAAAAAGTCTACACACAAAAAAAAACCAAAATATATCTTTTCTTTGTCAGGAAATTTCTGAATGCGTTCAACTGAACAGATGATTCACAAGAATCATAATTATAGTCAGACCTAGAAAGCCAATGTATTTGGGTAATGACTACTAGAGAATCCAACTGAAAACTACGTTCAGAAAAGATCCTATTTCAAGATTACTGACATGTACCCTCAGCCTGGGCTTGTCCTAAATGAATAGCTTAAATATAGTTATGAAAGTTGGACATGGCTCACCTCCTGCAGTTCGTAGGGGACCATTGTTAAAAAAACCATCAGAGGAATTGTGTCGACGGCGGCTTACTCCAAATCTACCTTCTCCTCTGGGTAGGTGCTCTCCGTGTTTTTCGAAGGTGGCAGTAGGTGACTAGGATGATGAAGTATGGAGAGGCAAATGGATAAATAACTATTAGTCCCTTTCAATATCTTGATAGGCTTTGCATCAGGCTTTCAAAAAACAAGTAATAATGGTGGTAGAAACCCATATAATAAGCATATAGACCCTAAGGGTATCCCCAGGCACCTGAGTTAATTTAGAGAAGTCTTAGGTTATATATTCAATCATTAATTCACTTCCTTTATTCCAGAAGAGGAGAAAAGCTAGCCACTTCAATTGTTTGCATGAAAGGGGGCAGGGGGAACCTTGTAGATTTCCATAGGCTTAAGCTCCCAAACTTTACACTTAAAAATATTTATCTTGCAATAGGAGAGGAAAATCAAGATGACTGCCTCAAAAATAATTCTAAAAAATTCTAAACAGTCTTAGTATTTCTGAATAGGGCAAAGACAATGGTTGAAATATCACCCTGGTAGGTTAGTCGTAATTACAGAGTTTTTTTTTTTTTTAAAAAGAGAGAGAGAGATGGAGTCTTACTGTTGCCCAGGCTAGAGTGCAGTGGCACAATTAAAGCTCACTACAGCTTCTTAACCTTGAGCTTAAAGGATTCTCCTGCCTTAGCCTACGGAGTAGCTAGCACTACAGGCACATGCCACTAAGCCTGGCTAATTTTTAAAATTTTTTGTAGAGATGGGGGTATCACCAGGCTGATTCCTCACTTGTGGCCTCAAGCAATCCTCCTGCCTTGACCTCCCAAAGCTCTGGGATTATAGGAGTGAACCACAGCACCCAGCTGCTAGACTTTTTACAGTTTTATAAAACATTTATTTCCAAATATAATATACCTCTAACAATACTACACTTTTGGCATCATACCCATTTTACTCATTTACACACAATGAAAGAGGTCAGAGAGAAAAAATAAGTCTTTGAGGTAACAAAAATGAAAGGAAGCAGTTTGAGAAACATTACTATAGATGAACTCTAATATCCCTTCCTATTTCGAAGAATTTTATTCCAACATTCTTAAATGATAGAGACCATAAAGCCATGAAAAGTATGGTTATGTCTGACAAGGAAAACCATAAGTTGGGGCATGTTTACATTTATTTTTCTTACTATCAATATCTTGCCAATTTTACCCATTCAAGTGGGTTAAAAAAGATTTTCTCCTAAAAGTTTTATGGTTTTAGCTTTTTAACTTATGTTCCATTTTAAGTTATTTTTTTTGTGTATGAAGTAAAGGCTAAGGTTGTTTACCCTGCCCCAATACAGACAGCAGCTAGTTCTTCTAGCACTGTTTAAAACAAAAACGTAACACCATCACTTCCTCATTGAATTACCTTTGTACTTTCATCAAAAATCAACAAAATACATACACAAGTCTTTTTTTTTTTTTAAATAAAGAGACAGGGTCTCACTCTGTCACCCAGGCTGGAGTACGCTGGCCTGATCATAGCTCACTGTAGTCTCAAAGTCCTGGGCTCAAGAATCCTTTTACCTTAGCCTCCCAAGCAGCTGAGATGACAGGTATTCACCATCACGCCTGGCTAGTTTGTTTCAAATTTTTCTTGTAGCGACAAGGTCTCACTTTGGTGCCCAAGTTGGTCTCAAACTCTGGGTTTTCAAGCTATCCTCCTGCCTCAGGCTCTCAAAGTGCGGGGATTACAGGCATGAGCCACTGAGCCCAGCCTCTACAGGTCTATTTTTGAACTCTCTATTCTGTTCTATTCCTTTCATGTCTATCCTTATGCCAAAACCACAAGACTTTACTTATTGCAGTTTTGAAAATGAAAGAACATCTTCTAATTCTTTTTACTTAGTTCACTGTGCTAAAACAATTATTCTTTACTGATAGATCTGTATACTTTTCGTGTAGCCCACTACCTCCAAACATTGGGTCAGATTAGGCCAATTACGAGATCTTGCAAATTTCATGAAGACAATTTGAAATGAAGTTTAGAGCTGGGTGTGGTGGTTAGTTCCTATAATCCCAACACTTTGGGAGACTAAGGCAGGCAGATCGCTTGAGCCCAGGAGTTCAAGACCAGCTGGGCAATATGGCAAAACTCTGTCTCTACAAAAAAAATTGAGGCTGCAATGAGCTATGGCCATGCCACTGGACTCCAGCCTGGGCAACAGAGGCTCTGTCTCAAAAACAGGTAAAATAAAACAGAAACAAAATGAAGTTTAAAGCAAAAAGCTGAGCCTGGAAGTACCTTTCCAAAAGTCCACATTTTAAAATATGAAAGGTAGGTCTTTTTTTGAGAATACCTATTGATTTCATTCTTCCTCTATTCATTGGCAAAATGTGAAGCACTTTTAAATTTACTAGCTTCCCAAACTGATTCTTTTGTGTAGTGTGACTAGGTCTGCTTTAATCTATATAAACTGGTAATTTCATCTGTGTTTACCCCTAATGCAACACATATCTCCCCTGAAACTATTAAGTAGGTTAATGCCTCTAAAACAGTTTCTGGGATTTAATCTGAGATCCATGTAGTAGTTGAACAAGCACTGTCTCTACCTTTTCCTCCTCTTCATCTATTACCATAGACAAATGTGTATTCAGTCCAAAGGTCTGTTTACCCAAGCACCATTCTCCTTTTACTTCTGCCCCTTTGACCTCAACAATAGGTTAGCAGTTTGTTTAATCTCCAAAGTGTGCTGCAGCTAATACAAGACTTAACTGTGTCATGTAATGAAAAAAGCCTTAGGATGTAACGAAAAAAGTGAGACACTTAAAAAGAAAAACAAACATAAAATAGTGAGATACTTGGTAGTAATAAGGTACACACTCATGTGGACTGCCTAATTACTTACATCTTTCTAACAGAAAGCTATTAAGTCTATGAAAATGTTTTTGAAATCCTCAAACGAGGCTGAATATATTTAAAAAACACCCAGAATGGGCTGAGTGTAGTGGCTCATGCCTGTAATCCAGCACTTTGGGAGGCCCAGGCAGGCAGATCATTTCAGCTTAGGAGCTGAAGACCAGCCTGGCCAACATGGTAAATTTCCACCTCTACAAAACAATAACAAAAACAAAAACAAAAACAAAAATTAGCAGGGTGTGGTGGTGTGCAGCCGACAGGCCTAGCTACTCTGGGGGCTGAGTCAGGAGGATTGCTTGAGCCCAGAAGGTCAAACTGCAGTGAGCTGTGATTACACTACTGCACTTCATCCTGGGTGACAGAGGGAGCCCCTGTCTCAAAACAAAGAAACAACCAAAAAAAAAAAACCCCAAACCCTCTGGTATTTGAGTAGATACTACAGGAATTAAGAACAGTACCTTAGCTGACTGTGGTGTTGAGAAATTTAGCCAAGCAGGAACAAAATCATGCTGCGCCATTTAGGTCCAGTGTCTCCTTTCAGCAAGGTGAGGCATCCAACCTCATGGCCAGGATCTGAAAACAAAATAACTCAAATCACTTATGTTTACAAGAACCTGATACTAATGTGTAAAGGTACCTGTAATTATTTTAAGATTCCTCTTTACAGAAAGACCTGCCCTCTGAGTCTCTCTATAGATTACTTACTAAGCCTTGTAACTCAGAGAAGTTCTAAATAAAAGCAGTTTTTGTTAAAACAAAAATTCTAAACAAAAGAAAACAACATGAGTGTGGAAGATTTATTTTTATTTTTTAGAGGAAGAGTCTTGCTAGTGTCCAGGCTGGTCTCAAACTCCTGGCCTCAAGTGATTTTCCTGCTACGACCTCTCGAAGTATTGGGATTATAGGTGTGAGCCACTGCACCCGGCGAATATGGAAGGTTTTATGAAGGAAGCTAACAAATTCCTGATTGTTATATCAAAGAACGTGAAGAATTAAACATCTATTTAAAACTACAGATACTTATGAAAAGAGATTAATCTGCTTCAAATACTCAGGTAACTTCCAGCAAAAGCAGTAAAAAGATCCTCCTGGCTGGGCATGGTGGCTCACACCTGTAATCTCAGTACCCTGGGAGGCCGAGGCAGATCGCTTGAGCCCAGAAATTCAAGACCAACCTGGGCAAAGTGACAAAATTCCAACTGTACAAAAAATAATAAAGAAGCCAGGTGTGGAGAAACATGCTTGTGGTCCCAGCTACTCTGGAGGCTAAGGTGGGAGAATCATCTGAGCTGGGAAGGCTGAGGCTGCAGTGAGCTGAGATTGCACCATGGCACTCCAGCCTGGGTGACAGAGTGACACCCTGCCTCAGGGTGGGGGAAAAAAGATCTTCCTAGAGAAGGATGATGCAATCTCTCAAGACCTTTTCTATTTAGTTCGTATTAATTTCTTCAAATACCAACTAGCATCAGTTTTCCTGAGATCTGTTGGTGTTTTCAAACCACCCTGCTGATATTCTCCAAAATTAAACACATCAGAAAGGAGTACATGTTTTTCACGATGCATGAGTTTTCTTTCAAAGTAAGATATATGGAGAATATTTACCCCAGAGTGCAATCTCTGTGGTCCTGTTTCTGAACTCAAGTCAGCCAGCTGATCTCCCACAAGGTTTTCTTCTTAAAAGGGTGCCTAAGTAATTTGGCCGGCAGCACGACTTATGATGAAGCACAAAGAAGCCAGGTTCTGTGTGGATCTCTCAGTCCCCTCAACTGCTTATCTTAAGCTATTTGGTTCCTGACACGTTTTCAAAAGGGGAAAGGGGAAAAGGGGAAGGGGGGAAGGGGAACATAAAAAGTATTTGTTACATTTAAAAAAGGGGGGGAAGGGGAAGAGCTGTATCTATGTTCACCTCATTCAACTTCCTTGAGTTATGGCACTATGATGTTGCTTAATTAGGTAAGACATGGATATCTGCACTGAGTGCAAACACTGTTCATAACAAGGTCATAGCTAGAAAGACTGATGGGCTCAAGTGTGGACAAGTAATGTCATCAAAGTGATAGATCAATATAATATTAAAGCCCTATAAAAGATCTGAGCAGTCAACGCCAAAACATCCACATGACAAGGTCGTTAAAATACAAATCTCATTATTCTTACTCACGCAACTGCTAAAAAATAGTGTGCAGATATGTACTATTTGCCTTAACCTTCAAAATCTAGGGATATCTATCTTGTCTTTGCTAAAAAAATAGAAATAAAAATATATCAGACAGGAACTTGCTACACTTTTCTCTCCATGAACAGCAGCTTTCAAGGCAAATTTCTTGGTATAAAGCTCCTAAATGTATATTCTATTTCTTTGGCCTTTACTATTTATAAATTCAGAGCAAAGGTAAAACATTAGAAAGATGGGTGGGATGGGTATTAAGAAACAGTCAAATATAGTTCCAAAATGAGGATTTCTTCTCTTCAGTTTTCTGTGTTTCACTTGTTCTGCTCCTTCCCAGTAACTGAACTCAGCCACTGGAAGGAGATACGAAGAATCTTCTACTGCTTTGGTAGAGAAGTCACTTATTAATATTATTTTGGATCCATTTCCACCATTTCACAATCATTTGAAAGGCCACACGAATCTACCACTCTGTAAATGAAAAAACAAAACACAAAATCACGGGAGGCAAAATCATTGTCATATATACATATATATATAAAGAGAGAAAGAGAGAGAGAGAGCTGCTAAAATGAGACACAGTTAAATAATCAAATCAAGGTCCTGAGAGCCAAAACCCTTAAGTCCAATTTAGATACTAGGGATTTATTATGTCACCACCTATTCCAATAACATGACTTGGATATAAATCTTTTGGGATTTCAGAAAAGTCACCTAGACAGTTTGTTTTTTTATATAACCACTTTTGCAATCAGCTATCTAAGGTATTCAGAAATGCAAAATAATGGGTCTTTCAGACTTTAGATTTTTCTCATAAATGGAACAGGGTACCATGAGTGGTCAAAGAGCCATACAGCTTGCTGGTATATTACCAAAGTCACCAACTACCTTTTGTTTAGGACTAGCCACAGCTAGGATCCTTAAATTAAGATATCTGTCACAGTATTTTTTATGTATTTATATGGTATATATTTTTATATATCTGGCTCTCAATTCAGAGATTTAAAACTTTTATAATTTAACTTGTTATGCACTAAGATGAAACAAAAATTTCTTTGGTAATTTATCAACATTCTTTCAGGGAATACAAATTATTTATTTACTTATTATTTAAGAAACAGGGTCTCACCCTATCACCTAGGCTGGAGTGCAGTGACTTGATTGTAGTTCACTGCATCCTTGAACTCCCAGGCTTAAGCAATCCTCTCACCTCAGCTTCCCGAGTAGCAAAAACCATGGGACCACAGGTGTGTACCATCATGCCCATCCAATTTTTAAAAATGTTTTTTGTAGACACAGGGTCTCACTTTGTTGCTCAGGCTGGTCTTGAACTCCTAGCTTCAAGCAATCCTCCTGTTTTGGCCTCTCAAAGTGCTGAAATTACAGGTGTGAGCCACAGTGGCTGGCTGTAGGAAGATATTCAGAAGCCTTGCACTACTGTTTTAAAGTTCATGGGAATAAGAAATACCAAATTCAGGATAGTAAATATCTCTGGGGAAATGAAGGGAAATAAAAAAAGAGGTCCCAGAGAGTTTCAACTGTATCTGTAATGCATTATTTCTCAAGCTGAGTGATGGGTACAAGATGACTATTCACTTGTTGCTCTTTTTATAAACTTCTAACACTTAAAAGAATATTAGGCCGGGCGCGGTGGCTCATGCCTATAATCCCAGCACTTTGGGAGGCCGAGGTGTGTGGATTACTGGAGGTCATGAGTTCAAGACCAGCCTGGCCAACATGGTGAAACTCCGTCTCTACTAAAAATACAAAATTAGGCTGGCTGCGGTGGCTCACGCCTGTAATCCCAGCACTTTGGGAGGCTGAGGCGGGCGGATCACGAGGCCAGGAGAATCCGTCTCAAAAAAAAATTAGCTGGGCGTGGTGGCATGCACCTGTAATCCCAGTTTCTTGGGAGGCTGAATCAGAAGAATCTCTTGAACCCAGGAGTTGGAGGGGTGCAGTGAGCTGAGGTCGTACCATTGCACTCTAGCCTTGGCAAAAAGAGCAAAACTTCATCTTAAAACAAACAAAAAAGAATATTTAATAGGACAAGTATATAAAAAGTTAAGTATAAAAGACTTAAAAAGAAAAAAATATTTCAATAATATAATTTATAAGCTGAAATACTTGTATAATCCAGACTATACATTCCTTGGGCACACATGGAATAGTCACAAAAACAGACCACATACCAGTTTAAAGAAGTAAATTAGTTCCAAAGAATAAGACATTCTTTGTTCTCTGACAATACTGTATCAAAATTAAAAATGACTTTCTCTCATAGTCCCCACTCTCCTTCCCCATCCTAAAGCAATTCTGTTTAAAAATTACTAGGTGGAATCAAGCAAGGTAACAATCTATGGGCAGCAGAAGTGGTAGCTGCAGAGGGTTGGAGTAGACTGTTCTGCCTAACCAGTATGTGAAGAGTAACCGTGAGGGGTGGAGAATGGAGAAATATGCATGTGGCTGTAGCCCAGATGCAGGGTGTTGGCACCCATTCAGTGGTGTAAAAGAATGTACCAGTAGGAGGGCGGTCCAATGCAGAGTATGGGAGACTGAGTGGAATGAGGAGGGCATTCTGGGAGAGGGACAAAGTCAGGCAGACTGGGGACTTCTATGTAGCAAGGTGCTTTGCACAGATGCTGCATCATTGGTGTGGTAAGGAGGGAATCGTGTGGTAAGGGAGGAGGTGGTAACTGGATATTGGTTAATACTGAGAAATGATTAAAGTTAAAAAATATTAAGAAAAAAATGGGAGCCATATTTCTGACCATGGGAGAAAGGAGGCAATGAGAAAGAGAATTTCAAAATACTTAAACAGACTAACACTAGGAATAAATATGCAGTATAACATCTGGAGCAGTACTTAATAACTAATGAGGTTTAAAAACATTATTCTCAGCCGTCTGCAGTCCTAACACTTCGGGAGGCTGAGGTGGGTAGATCACTTGAGGTCAAGAGTTCAAGACCAGCCTGGCCAACACGGTGAAACCGTGTTGCTACTAAAAATACAAAAATTAGCCAGGTGTGGTGGCGCATGCCTATAATCCCTGCTACTTGGGAGGCTGAGGCATAAGAATTGCTTGAACCTGGGAGGTGGAGGTTGCAGTGAGTCAAGATCACGCCACTGCACTCCAGTCTCCAGCCTGGGCAACAGAGTAAGACTATCTCAAACAAACAAACAAACACTACCACCAAACCACCACCACTAACAACAAAAGCCAACATCAACCTCCACCTCCTACGCTCAAGCGATTCTCCTGCTTCAGTCTCCAGAGTAGGAGGGATTACAGGCATATGCCAACATCGTCCAGCTACTTTTTGTATTTTTAGTAGAGACGGGGTTTCACCATGTTGGCCAGGCTGGTCTTGAAATCCTGACCTCAAAAGATTCACCCTCCTCAACCTCCCAAAGTGCTGAGATTACAGACGTGAGCCACTGTACCTGGCCTGGTTACTGTTTCTTTAGTACAATTCAAAATTGTTGGTCAGCTACAGTGGCTCACACCTGTAATGGCAGCACATTGGGAGGCTGAGATGGGCTGAGACATGGTGAAACCCGTCTCTACTAAAAATACAAAAATTTGCCGGGCATGGTGGTACATGCCTGTGGTTCCAGCTACTCAGGAGGCTGAAGCAGGAGAATCACTTGAACCTGGGAGGCAGAGTTTGCAGTAAGCTGAGATCCTGTCACTGCACTCCAGCCTGGGTTACAGAGCCAGATTCCATCTCAAAAAAAAAAAAAAAAACTCCAAAATTGTTTTATATAGGCCTATACCTATAACTCCCAGTAATAGATATATGATGAAACTATCCTTATAGTGAAGTTATTCTGGAAAAATAATCAAATCAAGCATCCTTATGGAAAAGATATCATTAACTGTTTGGTACATACATTTTATCTTAAGAATTCTGGTTGAAACCACAGAGAACCTCAAGCTCAAGGCAGAGAGATAAATCACCTAACAGGGTATAAAACTGTTGGACACAAAAGAAAATGCCTCAATTTTCAACATAAACAATTCCCTCTTTTCAATCACCACTAGGTACTTTCCAGTTTTCCAACTGACACACACCGCCACCTTTTCAGTGTTTCACATACCAAATCCTAAGTTTCTGTAGCAGAGTCCCAACCTAGGCAGTGACTGTAGAAGAAATACTAACTAGCAATACTTCGCTACTGTTACAGGTCCTACAGCTGTTATATATCCCATAACAATTACTTACCCATCACCCTCAACATACTCTGATACCTGAAGTGTAGAGTGTAACCTAAACATGTACGTGCAGAGTATGTGGTTGAGAGGAGATGCACTGTAAATGGGGGCATTTAATCAAACACCACAAATAAAAAAAGGTAGATAAAAAGAAATTTCTGTCCTGGAAGTAAAAGACTAAAAGGAAAAATGCCAAAATGTTAATAACGGTTTTATTAGGATGATGGAATTATGGGCATTTTGTCCGTTTTATCTTTTCTATTAGTCAAAAGGTTTTGTAATGAACTTACTTTGCTTTGCAAATTTTAAAGATCTTTAGTGATGCCTTTTGGGGCTGTGGCTATTTTTACAGAATGACTAACTGGGAGATTTCTGCTTATTACTAAAAAATTGTGAGAAGGAAAAACATATCACTTAAAATTCTCTTAAACTTTTTTTTTTTTTTTTTTGAGAAAATAGAGCAGGATCCTGAGTAGCTGGGACTATGGGTGAGTACCCCATGCTCAGCTAATTTAAAAAAAAATTCTTCTGCACAGATGGGGTCTCACTATGTTGCCTAGAGTGGTCTCAAACACCTGAGCTCAAGCATATTATAGAATCTTTTTTTTTGAGATGGAGTCTTGCTCTGTCACCCAGACTGGAGTGCAGTGGTGCCACCTCGGCTCACTGCAATCTCTGCCTCGCAGGTTTAAGCGATTCTCCTGCCTCAGCCTCCTGAGTAGCTGGGACTACAGGTACGTACCACCACGCCTGGCTAGTTTTTTTGTATTTTTAGTAGAGATGGGGTTTCACCATATTGTTCAGGCTGAACTTGAATTCCTGATCTAAAGTTATTCATCCACCTCAGCCTCCGAAAGTGCCAGGATTACAGGTGTGAGCCACCGTGGTGATGGGCCTTTTTTTTTTTTGAGACCAAGTCTTATTTTGTCACCCTAGCTGGAGTGCAGTAGCACGATCCAGGATCACTGCAACCTCTGCCTCCTCCTGGGTTCAAGCAATTCTCATGCCTCAGCCTCCTGAGTAGCTGGGATTACAAGCACCCTCCACCACGCCCATCTAATTTTTGTATTTTTAGTAGAGATAGGGTTGCGCCATGTTAGCCAGGCTGGTCTTGAACTCCTGAGTCACCACACCTGGCCTCACAGAACTTTTAAAAAACATGAAAGATGGCCGGGTGTGGTGACTAATGCCTGTAATCCCAGCACTTTGGGAGGCCGAGGCAGGTGGATCACCTGAGGTTAGGACTTCAAGACCAGCTCAGCCAACATGGTGAAACCCTGTCTCTACTGAAAATACAAAAATTAGCTGGGCGTGGTGGCTGACACTTGTAATACCAACTACTTGAGAGGCTGAGGCAGGAGAATCGCTTGAACCCGGGAGACGAAGGAGGTTGCAGTAAGCCGAGATCACACCATTGCACTCCAGCCTGGGTGACAAAGGGAGGCTGTCTCACAAACAAACAAACAAACAAAAAAACAAAAAAAATATGAAAGACTAGGTTGGAGGGGAAATCAAGATTCTTTCTTTGAATAATTTTAAATGTGAGATGCCAAGCATGTGCTCTACAGCTAAAATGAGAGGTGTGTTCCAGGGGTAGAATTATGGTTATTGTCAGTATTTGGTAGACAAAATGCTGACAATTACCACAATTGGTTGGGGAATAGGTGAAATCTAAAAAGAACATAAAGATGGAAAAGTTTCCAAGTCTTGTCTATTTCATTACTTCTTTTCCATCTGTTACTTGTGCCTCTTCTTCAAGGTCAAATTACTCTCCAACTTAAAAAACTAATTTCTTAGGCACTACTAGTCTCTTTCCACCATCTGCCTCAGCCTCTCCTAGTTGCCACTCTCTGTTCCTAGACCTAGGATCTAATTATATCACTCCCTGCTAAAAAATTTCTGGTTTTGCACCAACAATATAATAGGATTTAAATTCCTCAGTCTAAGAGACAAGAAATAAGCCTTTCCCCAACTCCTCAGAAAACAGCCTAAAAAGTCTCCTTTAATTTTCTATCTGGAAGTAATCCCTGCCTCTGAAATCTTCAAAGTCTGTTTTTTTGTTTGTTTGTTTGTTTGTTTGTTTTTGAGACGGAGACTTGCTCTGTTGCCCAAGCTAGAGTGCAGTGGCATCTTGGCTCACCATAACCTCCACCTCCCCAGTTCAAGCAATTCTCCTGTCTTAGCCACCCAAATAGCTGGGACTACAGGTGTCCACCACCACGCCCAGCTAATTTTTGTATTTCTAGTGGAGACAAGGTTTCACCATGTTGGCCAGGCTGGTCTCAAATTCCTGACCTCTTGATCCACCTACCTAGGCCTCCCAAAGTGCTGGGATTAGAGGCATGAGCCACTGTGCCCACCCTCAAAGTACTTTAATTGTGCCTACTAGGCTACTAATACTTACTTCTTCCAGGATAGTCATAAATGTTTATCTTAGCTCCAAAAGTAGCCAAACACTTGTCACTTCTAAGAATCCCGACTTGCTATTCTTTGAAACACGCATACCATGTATCTAGCATGATACCATGCATATGGTAAGGATTCAAAAATTTGATAAATTTTTACAAATTACTATAAAGTAAAAATGCAGAGAAATTAGAAACCTCATGTATTGCTGGTAGAAATGTAAAATAGTGCAGCCACTATGGATAACTGGTTAAACAATGAAGTACCATATGATCTAGTAATTCTACTTCTAGGTATATATCCAAGACAAATAAAAACATGTCTGCACAAACACTTGTACATGAATGTTCACAGCAGCCTTATTCACAATAGCTACAAAGCAAAAACAACTCAAATGTCCATCAATAGATGGATTAACAAAATACTGTATATTACACGACAGACTATTATTCAGCTCTAAAAAGGAAAGGAAGTACTGAGATAAGCTACAACATGGATGAATCATGAAAATATTACGTTAAATGAAAGGAGGCAGACATAAAAACTATAAATTGTATTAGTTCACTTATATAAAACATCCAATTCCACAGAGCTAGAAAACACATCAGTGATTAATTACCAGGGACTGGGAAGAGGAGGGAATAGGGTATGACTGCTTAATATATATGAAAATTTAGTTTGGGGTAATGAGAGGTTCTAGAACTACATAGTGGTACAATGCTGAGAATGTACTCATGCCATGGAATTGTACACTTTTTCAAATGGTTACAATGGTAAATCTTGTGTGTATTTTCCCATAATTACAAAAATTACAGGCCAGGCATGGTGGCTCACACCTGTAATCCCAGCACTTTGGGAGGCCAAGGCAGGCAGATCATGAGGTCAGGAGTTCCAGACTGGCTTAGCCAACGTGGTAACCCCATCTCTACTAAAAATACAAAAATTAGCTGGGCATAGTGGTGAGTGCCTTGAACCCAGGTGGCAAAGGTGGAAGTGAGCCAAGAACACACCATTGCACTCCAGCCAGCCTGGGCAACAGAGCGAGATTCCATCTCAAAAAAAAAAAGAAAAAAAAAATACATGCAGTCAATGTTAATATTAAATACATACAATGCCCTACATCACCTGTTTTTTTTTCAGATTACATAAGTACTTTTGCTCCCTCTCTACAAATTCCCTGTATCTGAATACTTGATCCAACCATTCATTCATAAACATTTGTCAAATACTTTACCTCTTCAAAATCTCCAACTTAATGAGCACCTCACATGTCAGGCACTCTATTCGGTTTTTCACAACATGACCTAACTTTGTATTTTATAATTAAGTTTATACTGCTAGGAGAGCACCTCCCTGGCCAAGGGCCTTATCTCAATTGCCTCTACTTCAGGCTCCTTTTACCTAGATACAACACTACCAGTGCTCTTGACTTCAACTACTCATTTTCTCCAGAGTCCAGCAGCATCATCAATTACTCCTTCTGGTAACTTCAACTTAGATTTATAGTCCACTCAATTAACAAAAAACTGTACTCAATTCTCCCAACTGGAAACAAATCCCCTTCTTAGAACCTGTATCTTACTCCAGGTATATACTTTATGTGCTTTACTCTCCACTCTTTTTTTTTTTTTTTGAGACAGTCTCACTCTGTCGCCCAGGATAGAGTGCAAT
The DNA here is from genome assembly GCA_963573385.1 of Cacajao melanocephalus. Lineage (NCBI taxonomy): Eukaryota > Metazoa > Chordata > Mammalia > Primates > Pitheciidae > Cacajao > Cacajao melanocephalus. Next base: position 49,519 of record CAUYLG010021730.1, on the reverse strand, counting down.
GGTGCAATATGGGCTCACTGCGACCTCCACCTCCTGAGTTCAAGCGATTCTTGTGCCTCAGCCTCTTGAGTAGCTGAGATTACGGGCATATATACCTGTGTTTGTGTATTTTTAGTAGAGACAGAGTTTCACCATGTTGGCCAGGCTGGTCTCCAACTCCTGGTCTCAAGTGATCCACATGCCTCAACCTCCCAGTGTGCTAGAATTACAGGTGCAAGCCCCCCGACCTGGCCTGTCCTCCAGTCTTAACAAAAATGTATACAGAGCAGTGTACCCTTATTGTCCTTATTTCTTCATTCCCCCATTTATTCCTCAACTCACAGAAAATTACCTTTCCCCCACAGCTCTAATGACTGATGCCCTTCTAATTTCAAATATTCCCATTAAGTTAATCTAACTAGTATACAATAGGCATAAATAAGTTTGCTTATGATGGAACGCTTTCATAGCACCACTGCAACCTTGAAGTCCTGGGCTCAAGCGATTCTCTCACCTCAGTGTCCCAAGTAGCTGAAACTAGAGGCGCCCACCACCATGCCTGGCTAAGTTTAAAATTTTTTGTAGGTACCAGGTCTCCCTATTTTGGTTCTCCCTATTTGGTTCTTTTGGTTGTTGATCATTTTAAGCATTCATTAGAAATGGCTGATGAATGACAGTGAACAAAAGATTTGCATTGAAATAAAAATGAATATATTTATAGTATTCAAAATACCACAGGAATATTTATGACTTTTTTTTTAAGTTTCTAACTAAATTAAATCTCACACTTAATAGAACATGGGCCAGGTGCAGTGGCTCAAGCCTGTAATCCCAGCACTTTGGGAGGCCGAGGAGGGCAGATCACGAGGTCAAAAGATCGAGAGCATCCTAGCCAACATGGTGAAACCCTGTCTCTACCAAAAATACAAAAATTAGCTGGGCATGGTGGCAGAGGTTGCGGTGAGCCGAGATCGTGCCACTGCACTCCAGCTTGGTGACAGAGTGAGACTCTGTCTCAAAAAACAAACAAAAAACACAAAACCACCACCTGGCCAGGCATGGTGGCTCACGCCTGTAATCTCAGCACTCTGGGAGGCTGAGGCAGGTGGATCACTTGAGGTCAGGGGTTCAAGGTCAGTTTGGCCAATGTGGTGAAACCTCGTCTCTACTACAAATACAAAAATTAGCTGGGCGTGATGGCACACACCTGTAATCCCGGCTACTTGGGAGACTGAGGCACAAGCATTGCTTGAACCTGGGAAGTGGCAGAGGTTGCAGCGAGCCAAGATCACACCGCTGCACTCCAGCCTGGGCAACAGAGCAAGACTCTGTCTCAAAAACAAAAACAAAACAAAAAACCCAAAACAGAACACCTGCATCTACATATAAGGCTGAACAAATGTTCCTGAAATGAATCTTGTAAGTTAATGGCTGACGTAATGTCCTAAACTTGAAAAACTTCATCAGCCTGGGCAAAATAGGGAGACCTGGTACCTACAAAAAATTTTAAACTTAGCCAGGCATGGTGGTGGGCGCCTCTAGTTTCAGCTACTTGGGAGGCTGAGGTGAGAGAATCGCTTGAGCCCAGGACTTCAAGGTTGCAGTGGTGCTATGACTGTAGCACTGCACTCCAGTCTAGGTAACAGTGAGACCTTGTCTAAAAAAATTAAAATTAAAAACTTCATTTAATTTCAATACATTCTCCATCTGTCGTTGATATAACATTTTAATTTTGTCAAAGGCATAATTTTGACCACATCTTCAACCATGAAATAAGATTTCCATTCTATCTATACTATATACAATAATTAGTAGAGTAGCTGGGACTACAGGCGCACACCATTATGCCCGGCTAATTTTTTGTATTTTTAGTAGAGACAGGGTTTCACTGTGTTAGTTAGGATGGTCTCGATCTCCTGACCTTGGGATCTGCCCGCCTAGGCCTCCCAAAATGCTCGGATTACAGGTGTGAGCCACTGCACCCAGCCATTAAAACTAACTTTTGATGGATTGTGAAGTGATTTTTAGTAAATAAAATGATCCAAAGAACTAAGTGGTACTGATATAACAGTTACCTAACATCCTTAGAACTTATATCCATAAAAACATAAGTTGATCCAAAACTGAATTCATTTTAGTAAGTAATATTTTCCCATAGCACTGGTCATCTATCTATCTTTATCTGTCTCCCACTGATCCCAAGCACATGGAACACTATCTGGCACATAGCAGATAATAAATATTTCCTGAATGAGTACATTAATAAATGGTTTGGTGACTAGTAGGGCAGTGCATCTTCAACTTCACAAGGTAATGTCATAATACTTCCGAACAAGGTATAACCAGTTTCCATCATCAACAGGGGCATTTTAAGCGTTCCATCTGTTTTACATCTTCAACCAAAGTATATATGGCCAGACTGGAGGTTATTCTTTGCTCTGCTGCTGGATATAACACGATCACCTACTGTGATCTTTTAATCTATTTATCAGGTCTTTGTATTTCCCTTTTTATAAAGTACTTATTCTTTCTACATTCTTCTTTTGGTTGTTGATCTTATTTAATGTAAGAGAATAAATCAGATACGAATCCTTTGATTATATGAGTTGCAAATACCTTTTTCCCCTTCATGGGTTATCTTTTGATTTTCTATGTTTTTGATGAACATACATTCTTAATTTAGATGCAGTCAAAGCTGCTGGTCATTTCCTTTATGATTTGCATCTCTATGTCTTATTTATAACAGCTCTTCTCCAAGGTCCAAAGAATTTACCTATACTGACTTCTTAGTTTTAAGTTTTGTCTTTCACATTTAGGACTTCAATCAGTTGGAAATGATTTGTATACGGTATGAAATCCAGGTCCAATTTCATTATTTTCCACATGAAAAAAAATTATCCCAGACGTATTCTTTTTCCACTGATTTATACAGACAGCTCTATCAAAAATTGTTTCTATATATGTATGGATCTGCTGCCAAATTTCTGTTCCACTGACTTATTTACATATTTCTACACTATTACCATATGTCTTAAGTATTATGTCTTTAAAACAATATTCTGATATGTATCAGCGCAAGGCCCTCTCCCCTCATAACACACCTATTAAATGCCTTGGCTATTCTTGGCTTTCTGGCATTTTTTTTTTTTTTTTTTTTTTTTGAGACAGAGTCACACTCCAACACCAACACGCGAGTACAATGGTGCGATCTCAGCTCACTGCAACCTCTGCCTCCCAGGTTCAAGTGATTCTCATGCCTCACCCTCCCAAGTAGCTGGGATTATAGGTATGTGCCACCATGCCCGGCTAATTTTTGTAGTTTTAGTATACGCAGGGGTTCACCACGTTGGCCAGGCTGATCTTGAACTCTTGGCCTCAAGTGACCCCCTCCCTCGGCATCCCAAAATGCTGGGATTATAGGGATGAGCCACCATGCCCAGCCTCTCTGGCTCTATAATATAAATTTTAAAACAGGCCAGGCACAGTGAGTGGTACATGCCTGTAATTCCAGCACTTTGGAAGGCTGAGGTGAGAGAAGTGCTTGAGCTCAGGAGTTTGAAATCAACCTCAGCAGCATGACGAAAACCCATCCCTACAACAAAGAAAATACAAAAATTAGCTGGGTGTGGTGGCCCTGTAGTCCCAGCTATGCAGGAGGCTGAGGTGGGAGGATTGCTTGAACCTGGGAAGTGAAGGCTGCAGTGAACAGAGATGGCGTCACTGCACTCCAGGCCTCGGTGACAGAGCAAGACTCTGTCTCAATAAATAAATAAATTTTATTTTTTAATTTTTAAAATATTAAAAAAAATAGAGGCGGGGTTTCGCCATGTTGGCCAGGCTGATCTCGAACTCCTGACCTCAGGCGATCTACCTGCCTCGGCCTCCCAAAGTGCTGGGATTATTGGTGTGAGCCACTGCGCCCGGACTAAATAAATAAATTTTAAAACAACTACATCAAATTTAAGGGGGAAAATCCTATTATGACATTGCTTGCAATGGCAATAAATATAGCTCAAAATGGGAGAACTGACATCTTCATAATAAATGGTCCAAATCATGAGCATGGTTAATTTATTATTTAGGTTTTCTTTAATATCTTCAAATAAAGTTCTAAACTTTTCTCCATAAAGATGCTGTATGCTATGTATCTTTTTAAAAAGATTTACTCGGGCTGGGCGCGGTGGCTCACCCCTGTAATCTCAGCACTTTGGGAGGCTGAGGGGAGCGGATCATGAGGTTAGGAGTTCAAGACCAGCCTGGCCAACATGGTGAAACCCCACCTGTACTAAAAATATAAAAAATTAGCTGGGCATGGTGGCAGGCACCTGTAATCCCAGCTACTCAGGAGGCTGAGGCAGAAGAACTGCTTGATGCCAGGAGGCAGTGGTTGCAAGGAGCCGAGTTTGCACCACTGCACTCCAGCCTGGGCGACTGTGAGACTCCTCTAAAAAAAAAAAAAAAAAAAAGATATACTCTTAGATACCTTATATATATACATTTTTAATGCTATTGCATTATTTCCTTTAAATGGATGTTTACTGCTGGCATACACTGTATCCAGCAACCTTGCTAAACTCTTATTATTTCTAATAATTTGTCTATAGATTCCACAAATAATAAGAGACAGAAAAACTCTTTTTATAGATATGTTAACTTTTAGGTGTCCATCAGACATTGAAATGGAGATGTTAAATAGATACCTGGATATAAGTCTGTAGTTCATGGTAGACGTACAGACTGGAGACAAATTTTATTTCAATCCATGGACCTAGATGAGATCATCAACAAAGTGAATGTAAAAAGAGACAGAACCTTGATATATAACTTTAAATATTGGGGAGATGGAGGAAAAAACCATCAAAGTGTGGGGACCCAGAATCTAAGCAGAAACATATTTTAAGAAGGTAGGAGTGACCTTTATCAGATGTTACTAAATAGCATAAAAAGCTGAGAACTCATCACTGGATTCACATGAAGTGTCAGTGATGATGCTAGATAGGGGAGGTGGTGAAAGCCTAATTTCAATGAGATCAAGAGGGAAGGAATTTGAGACTAAAAGTGCAGACAATTTATTTATTTATTTTTGAGACAGAGTTTCACTCTTGTTGCCCAGGCTGGAATGCAATGCCACGCTCTCAGCTCACCACAACCTCTGGCTCCCAGGTTCAAGCGGTTCTCCTACCTCAGCCTCCAGAGTAGCTGGGATTACAGGCGTGTGCCACCATGCCTGGCTAATTTTATATTTTTAGTAGAGATAGGGTTTCTCCCTGTTGGTCAGGCTGGTCTTGAACTCCCAACCTCAGGTGGTCCGCCTGCTTCAGCCTCCCAAAGTCCTGGGATTACAGGCATGAGCCACTGTGCCCAACCTAATAGTTCTTTTTTTTTTTTTTTGAGAAGGAGTTTTCACTCTTGTTGCCCAGGCTGGAGTGTAATGGCGCAATCTTGGCTCACTGCAACCTCTGTTTCCCGGGTTTGAGTGATTCTTGTGCCTCAGCCTCCCAAGTAGCTGGGATTACAAGCACACACCACCATGCCCAGCTAATACTTTTGTATTTTTATTAATTATTATTATTATTTGAGACAGTTTCGCTCTTATTGCCCAGGCTGGAGTATAATGGCATGATCTCAGCTCACCGCAACCTCCACCTCCTGGGTTCAAATGATTCTCCTGCTTCAGCCTCCCGAGTAGCTGGGATTACAGGCATGTGCCACCACGCCCAGTGAATTTTGTATTTTTAGTAGAGATGGGGTTTCTCCATGTTGGTCAGGCTGGTCTCGAACTCCAGACCTCAGGTGATCCACCCACCTCGGCCTCCCAAAGTGCTGGGATTACAGGCATAAGCCACCATGCCCGGCCTGACAACTCTTTTGAGAAGTGTTGCTACACAACAGAGAAAAGGAACATGTAGACTAGAAGGGGATTTGCGGTCAAAAGAAGTTTTTTACTGCACTGATAGGAATAACTCAGTGGAGATGGAAAACTTGATGCAGCTGATACAGAAACTGCTGAAATAATATCCTTCAGTCGTTCAGAGGGGTAAGATCTGACGTACCAATAGAGACTGGTCTTTAACAGGCTCATGCATACTTCATTTACAGGAACAGGTGGAAAGGCAGAATACATGGCTACTAATGCAATGAAAGCCTGGAAGGTCTACCCTGATTGCTTCTATCTTTTCAACGAAGTAGAAAGTAAGACCTTCAGCTAAAAGTATGGGTTGGTGCAGAGGAGTTGAGGGGTATGAGAAGAATTAAAGCGTGAAACTGGAGAATGAGCTACAGAGATGCAGTAGAGCTTCCCAGCAGCATAAGGGCCCACACCTGTAAGCTATCATGACTCTGACTCCCTGAAGTCTCTTGCTCTTCTCACTGACTTATACCCAATTCCCCAAACGCCAATCTAAGATCCCAGTTCTTACTTACTTTGCTCATCACCTATGAAGCTGACTGTGGCTGAAAGAGACAGAAGCATGCTTTTAAATATTTGTTTTCTACAACAAAAAACCCTAACCAATATACTCTCAAAAGTCAATGACAGCTGGGCACAGTGGCTCAAGCTTATAATTCCAGCTATTCCAAAGGCTAAATCACAAGAATCTCCTGAACCCAGGAGGCGAAGCTTGCAGTGAGGCAAGATTGCGCCATTCTACTCCTGCCTGAGTGACAGAGCAACACTGTCAAAAAAAAAAAAAAGAGAAAAAGTCAATGTTTTGTGAATCACCAACTTCAATGGCTTACACTGTTTATATGTTCCTTAGCAAAATTCATCTTAAATCCTCTGATTTCCATTACATCATTAGACCAGCAGTTCTCAAACCTGGATTATATCAAGCTAAAAAATTTTCCAAAAAAAAAAGTTAAAAATCTTACATTGATAATATTCACAAAGGGTTGCGGTCTTTGTCAGGGAGCAGCACTGAGTGACAACCACTGCATTTAGATATCCTGATCTTCTCCCTAACCTGTGATTACAGATGGTTCCCTAACTTACGATAGCTCAATTTAAAATTGTTCAACTTTACAATGGTGTGAGGTGAGAAAGCAACTCAGTAGAAACCATACTTTGAATTGTGATCTTTGCCCAGGCTAGCAATATGCAGTACAATACATTCATGTGATGCTGGGCAGTGGCAGCGAGCCATAGCTCCCAGTCAGTCACAAGGGTCAGACAAGAGTAAACAACTGATACTGTACAGGGTATGTGTTGACAGATGATTTTGTCCAATACCAAGATAGCGTAAGTGTTCTGAAAACACATAAGGTAGGCTAGGCTAAGCCATGATGATGCTTGGTATGTTAGGCATATAAAGTGCATTTTCAACTTAACAATATTTTCAAATTACAATGGGTTTATGAGGATGTAAGTCAAGGAGCATCTCTACTTTTTATCGGATTCTTTTCCTTTCTCCTGCCAATTTAATGGTTCCTTAAATGCTTTCATGTAGCCCTTTTCTTGTTTTTCTGTGCTCTTCATTATCTCACCAATTTTCAAGACTTCAGGTCTCTGAGTGACTTAAATTCTTGCTCCATGGACTCATCACAATGCATTACACTTACCTTTTTACGTAGTTATCTCCCTTACAAATGGGACACACTTGGTAGAGGTTAAAAGTAAAGGTGATCATCTCCATCTTTTACAGACAGGGTCTATTTATTGGGTGCCCAATAAATGGTATTTTTTAAAGAAGTGTGACAATTCCACCAATTAATATCCCCTTCATCATAACTGTTTTTTGAGACAGGGTCTCACTCCATTGCCCAGGCTGGAGTGCAGTGGCACAATCATGGCTGATTTCAGCTGATCTCCCAGGCTTGAGCAATCCTCCCACCTCAGCCTCCCAAGTAGCTGGGACTACAGGCACATATCAACACACCCAGCTAAATTTTGTATTTTTTGTAGAGACAGGGTCTTGGCCATGTTGCCCAGGCTGGTCTCAAACTCCTGAACTCAAGCAATACACTAGCCTCAGCCTCCCAAAGTGCTAGGATTATAGGCATGAGCCACCGCACCCAGCCTTCTTATTGTTCTTAAGGGCTCTCCTTGAGCATTCCTTATTCCTTAAACTGCAGATCCTAAGACTATAGTATGTTTATCTTTAAATATTCACTAGCCCTAATAGTTCTTTTCCAAAATCTCATGATATGAACCACACAGGTTTAAAAGACTTCCTTCAAAGGACTATATAACCCTATAGTAGCCTATACTCATTTTCTAGCTGTACATAAAGCTTCCCTCCTAAGTCCTCAATAAGGAGAACTCAGGAGTTATTGGTGCCTTCTTTTATTTCTAATTCTCAACAAAAAAAGAGCCCCCAGCCATTTTCTACCTTAGTACTGCTTATTTTAACTACAGCAGAGAGAAATTCCTATTTAAGATTTTCTGAAGAATACGAAATTTGAGCAAGTCTTTCATGAACCAAAAAGGGATGTAAGATACTTTAAGATTTTATTCCCCATACAGCAGCTCTGTCTATTGAGAAAATACTTGGGGCCAGCCAGGCGTGGTGGCTCACACCTGTAATCCCAGCACTTTGGGAGGCAGAGGCGGGCAGATCACGAGGTCAAGAGATCAAGACCATTCTGGCCAATATGGTGAAACCCCATCTCTACTAAAAAATACAAAAATTAGCTGAGTGTGGTGGCATGTGCCTGTAGTCCCAGCTACTTGGGAGGCTGAGGCAGGAGCACTGCTTGAACCCAGGAAGCGGAGGTTGCAGTGAGCCAAGATCGCACTACTGGACTCCAGCCTGGTGACAGAGCAAGACTCTGTCTCAAAGAAAAAGAAAAAGAAAAAAGAAAGTATCTGGGGCCAAGCGCAGTGGCTCATGCCTGTAACTCCAGCACTTTGGGAGGCCAGGGTGAGCAGACTGCTTGAGCCAAGGAGTTTGTGACAAACCTGGGCAACATGGCAAGATCCCATCTCTACCAAAAAAAAAAAAAAAAAAAAAATTAGCCAGGCATGGTAGCACATGCCTGTAATCCCAGCTACTTGAGAGGCTGAGGCACAAGAATTGCTTGAGCCTGGAAAGCAGAGGCTGCAGTGAGCTGAGACTGTGCCACTGTACTTCAGCCTGGGCGACAGAGGAATACTCCATCTCCGGAAGAAAAAAAAAAAAAAATTTTAGCCAGGCATAGTGGCGCTATAGTCCCAATTACTTGGAAGGCTGGGGTGGGAAGATTGCTTGAGCCTGGGAAGGTGAAGGCTGCAGTGAGCTGTGATGATCATGCCACTGCACTCCTGCCTGTGCTACAGTGCAAGACCCTGTCTTACACAAGCAAAAACAAACAAAAGGGAAAGTACCTAATACTATGGTGATTAATATGGATATGTAACGTCTACTATGGAGTCTAATAAACAAAATCCCTGTAGTAGCTAGAAAAAGAAAAAAATACAAACACAAAAATCTTATTTCTATTACAAATTCAATAACAATGGGATTTCTGTACCCTTAAGAAATGCATGAGAGAAATCAAGTTAAGTGCTATGAAATAATATAAAGCACAATATAAAACATTATCTTGAAGTATTTACTAATTCATACTCTTAAAACCTGACTCAAACCATAAGAGACTATTTTACAACTATCAAACTGGCAAAAAAAATTCTGACACTATGAAGTGTTGATGAAGATGAGGCACAAAGAATTCTCATATATTGCTGATTAGAGTGCAAACTGTTACACAACCACTTTGGAAACTGGCAAACAAGAAGCTGAAGTTGTAAAACCTCTATGATTAGGCCAGGCGTGGTGGCTCATACCTGTAATCCCAGCACTTTGGGAGACCAAAGCAGGCAGATCACAAGGTCAGGAGCTCAAGATCAGCCTGGTCAACATGGTGAAATCCCGTCTTTACTATACATACAAAAATTAGCCAGGCATGGTGGCACACATCTATAATCCCAGCTACTCGGGAGGCTGAGACAGGAGAATCGCTTGAACCCGGTTGGAAGAGGTTGTAGTGAGCTGAGGTCACACCACTGCACTCCAGCCTGGGCGACAGCAAGACTCCATCTCAAATTAAAAACAAAAAACACTTCTAGAATCCATTAATCCTAATCACTCACAACCACAAGAAATACTGATAACATCTTACGACATGGATGAACCTTGTAACACTGTGCTACATGAAAGAAGCCAGACACAAAAGATCCCATATTCTACTCTATTTATATGAAACATCTAGAATAGGCAAATCCAGAGAGAGAAAATATATTAGTAGTTGTCTAGAGCTGGAGAGGAATGAAGAATGACTGCTAATGTTTACAGTTTCTTTTGGGATAATAAAAACGTTCTACAATTAGTAGCAATGGTTGCACAACTCTGAACATACTAAAACCACTAAATTGTACACTTTAAGTGTATTTTGTTATATAAATTATAGCTCAATGAAGCTGTTCCCAAAAAAGTTAAGACCAATGATTGACAAGTGAATGGGAAATCCTTCACCACCAAGGTAACACCATGCAAATTAGTTTCTTGCTCCAACGGGAAAGGTTGATTAATATACAGATAGAACTACCTTAATAACCAATTTTAGCATTACAATGTCTTTTGTGATACAATGCAAAATGAGGAATTGCTATGCTGTATTTTAGTCAACAATGTTTAAAGGTGAATCCATCAATCTGTCAGCTATGAACTTTAGAGAAAAATACAGGAATTAAAAAAGGAACAAGCTAAATAATACCACAAGGATGCAATCATACAAACCACTCTAAGTTAAGTGACACAGTCTCAAAATCAATGTCACTGAAAAATGAAGACTATATTAAAAAGATATAAAGAAATCAAACAAACATACGCGACAAGGTCCTAAATCAGATAATGGATTGGATAGCTAGCTGTAATAAACATTTTTTTTTTGAGTCAGCCAGGGAAATATGAATGGCACCTGGGTATTAGAGGAAATGAACATTTACTCACATGGAAAGTGGGTATCACCAACTAAAAAAAGCAAGTTGACCTCATTTAGTAAAATAAAAATAAAAACCTAAATATATGTGCTTAGACAACAATCTGGAAAAAAATGCACCAAGTTGTTAACAGTAGTAACTCCTGTGTGATGGGAATGCCAAGGCTTTATTTTTGTGTATCTATATAGTCTAATATTCTATATTATACATACACTGCTTCTGTAATAATAGAAAGATTATTAAAAGAAAGAATCACATGGAGAGCTTTAATAAACCACTGATGTCCCGGCCTTACCCCAGAAAAATTCAAAAAGGTTGAGAACTATCGCTTTTGAGAATTGGGGCAGATAAACAGAAAAATTGTCTGATAGGTCTTTTAAAAAGGAATTTATCAGAAGAACCCTGAAAATTCAAAGAACAAATGAGAGGCTCCCTTAACTTGGCAAACACCAAAAACCAAAGGAAGCTAACCAGTCAAAACCCCTGCCAAGGTCATGCCACAAGAAGAGCCTGCTTAGGAAACTGCTCCAGCCAGCAATGCCACCACCAACAGCCACTGGCATGAATTCCAAACGGTCCTGCATCTTTGCATATCTCACTTCTGGTGCAAGTCCCCAGTCAAAGTGAAGGGCATCTGACTGGCACAGGTTGGGTAACATGACCCAGCTCTAGCTGACAGGGGTCCAGCGCAGAAAGTTTATCTATAAGGTATGTGTATGTGTGCACCCAACCTTCTTTCCCAGCAACCTCTCCCACTAAGATTCACAAGAAAGCAGTACTGGAAGGGGGTTAAAATGGTAAACAGACAAAAGAAATAACAAAGGATCATTTTAAAGCCCAACTGGTAGAATGTCCAACACAGGAATTCTGCCAGTCCTGCCATTAGCAATAAACTTGAATTACTTTGCCTTATTCTGCTTCACTGTTCCAAAAAACAATTTCCTAAAAAGTAATTTTAGGCACAGTGGGCTCATGCCTGTAATCCCATCATTCTGGGAGGCAAAGGTGGGAGGAATTGCTTGAGCCCAGGAGTTCAAGACCAGCCTGGACAACATAGTAAGACTCTAGCTATACAAAAAATAATAATAATTAGCCCAGCATGGCGGCACATACTTGTATTCCCAGCAGGACTAGGCGCAAGGGAGAAGTGGCTATGTGGGGACCCAGGGCAGAGCTGAGGTGGAAGGAGGTCAAGGCTGCAGTGAGGTATGACCATGCCACTGTACTCTATTCTGAGCAACAGAGCAAGAGTCTGTCTCTACTTTTATCAGTTTCAGCAGCACTAAAAGGTTCTCTAATTCCCCATGACTATAAGTAAACTGATTATTTGTAACATTTCAAAAACTATACAGTTTTTTTCTTTAATAATACCTAGCTAATTTGGAGACTCTTGAATTGTTGTTGATTAGATGAGTGAATGTATGTAAAGTGTTAAGAATAATGCCCGGATATTGTTCCCCGCAGAAAGAAAAAAGAATAGTGCCTAGCCTATAGTGAGTATACCATTAAGTACGAATAATAAAATACCTAATGGTTGGAGGCCAATTAATAGGAAAAAAAATTCAGTTTCGAGAAATTTTCAGCTTGAATATGCTGAGACACCTATTCATTAGTAACAAAAACTGGGAAATAAAAACACTAAAAACCTATCATACTTAGCTCAATTTTATAACAGAACAAATATACAAGTAGGAAAAAAAAAAAAAGGCAGGAAACAAACTACGTGGAAAAGTTAATACTGAATTGGGCACCAAAGCAAACCAAACACTCTACATAACATCTCAAACGAGAGTAAATAATCCATAAAGTTACTCTATGTTGCTCAACAGGGAAATTGCGAGAAAATGATACAGATGAGAACCTCTGGACAAACTAGAAAATAAAAATCCCCAAATACACAGAATCACCTAACAAATTTAGCCTTATCAGTCCTCTCTATTGCCAAATCAAATCTCAATCTAAGCCTCTATATCCAACTACCAATTTACAAGGAATCAAGAAAATGTAGAATGTGGGAAACCACAGGATAAATGACCTGGTTTCTTAAACAAAGTACAAGGAAAAAAACTGAGAAATACGCAAATTAAGGTTTTTTAAATGACAGCCAATTGCAGTTTGTGGGACCTAGATACCGATTCAAATAAATTACAAAAGTCAACAGAAAAGTAATATCTAAGAAAGAAAAACACCACTCCGTGTGCAACTCATCTGTGCATGTTTCACTAAATTTCATTAGATTGGTGTGTAAAACGATGTTCATTAAAGACAACTTCTCTAATAATAATGAAGTTCTTATGATCAGACATTATTTTAATAACTCTACAAATATTATTTATTACAACAACCCTAGGAGAAGGTACTATTATTATCCCCATTTAACAGATGAAGAAATAGGCAAAGAATCTCATTAAAGTAATTCACTCAAAGTCACAAAGCTGTAAGGAGCAAAGCTGAGATTTGAACCCAAATGGTCTGGCTACAAAGCCAACCACTGATTACCATACTATGCCATTTCTCTGCATGCTGTGGTGGAAACTATGCTTTGGAATCACAGAAAGCTGCCCAAATCTCCATCTCTGACTATGTTACCCAAATTACTTAACTTCTTGGAACCTCTGTATACTCACTTGTAGAAGGGTTAATATCTATTTCTTTAAATTGTAAGGAATCATGAGATTATATAATTGACTCTATTATAGCATCTAAGTTTATGAAACCCACAATAAATGGTTCCTACTGCCCTTCCTGCCATACGTGGTAAGACGAATTAAAAAGTAGAATAATTTACAAACAGAACAAAAACTGGAATAGTTCTACTTTTAAATTAACTAAGCAGCTCCAAAACCAACTTTTCTACATATTTATAAACTTTAAGGATAGGAATAATTCAGACAACAACTTTTTTATACGCCAAACTTTTAAACTTAAGTAGAAACAGGGTTTGCAAGCTCAATTTTAAGTATAGCTAAACAAGTGAGATATTTCTGGAGGAAAAAACTTACTCCACACAAACAGACCCACTGCTCAGCAAAGGGTACTAAAATTTTGTTCCTCTGGTGTTTCTCTAGCCTGAAGTCTGGCTAACAAAAGGCAAAGTAGTTTTATCTTAGAAAAGGAAGGTGGACTTAATGAGTTTGTTAAAATCAACTCCTTTAAGAATGATTTTTTGTTATCTTCCAAGTATAAACCATAACGTTTATACTTGTTAAACCATAAAGTTCTTTAGGGGCAGGAATGTTTTATGGTCATCTAGATACTCCCAGTGCCTAGTACACTGAAACTGGCACAGTAAGCCTTCAGTGTTTTTCTTTTTCCCTATTAACCTCAATGGGGACAGTGTTTCTTAAAAAAATGATTGAGCTAGTTTATTTGAAAAATGATCAGCTAATAGACCAATTAAAGACTAATTATTTGCCTTAGTAAAGAAAAATAATAGGCTCTTTTAAATGTTTGCCTAGGGTGTTTGAAATCACCTATAAAAATTCAATTTACGGCTGGGCCCAGTGGCTCACGCCTGTAATCCCAGCACTTTGGGAGGCCGAGGCGGGCGGATCACGAGGTCAAGAGATCGAGACCATCCTGGCCAACATGGTGAAACGCCGTCTCTACTTAAAAAATACAAAAATCAGCTGGGCATAGTGGCACAAGCCTGTAGTCTCAGCTACTCGGGAGGCTGAGGCAGGAGAATTGCTTGAACTTGGGAGGAGGAGGTTGCAGTGGGCCAAGATTGCACCACTGCACTCCAGCCTGGTGATAGAGCAAGACTCCGTCTAAAAAAAAAAAAGAAAAAAAAAAAATTCGATTTACATAACATTAGAAATATATCTCAGCTGCAAATATTGAAAAAACAAGCAAACTAAAAACAAATATATCTACCTCACTTAAGGTATACCTGCAGACAAAAGTTCAGTTCCTCTTACTGAACTATTTTTCGAGTTTGATTGTAGGTTGTTTGGAGCAGATTTCCATGGGAAATAGGAAACACTGAGTCTGATTTAGAAGTAACTTGGGCAATTAATTAGGTCTCTACAGCAGAACCACATATTCAATTCCAGACAACAGCAACTACAGCCACTTCTGAGGTAGTATGTCATTTCTCCACCACCTAGATTTTTCCCCTCATCTATCTGAAAAACCGTAAATACACCAAAATTTGCCTTTCCCATTAAATACTTTTTTTTGGTTGTAATCCTTCAAAATTTTGTGTGCCTCTCATCTTTTAGACCAACAGTCTTACTTTCATGTTTAAAGGCAGTGACCATAACAGTTAAACACAACGACTTAGATTGCCTAAATTTAAATATAGGCTGTTTACCTACTAGCTGGACAAATCTCTGGACTCCATTTCCTCAACTATAAAACGGGCTATAAAACAGTATCTACTTAGGCCTGGTGCCGTGGCTCACGCCTGTTAATCCCAACACTTTGGGAAGTCAAAGCCAGCAGATCACTTGAGCACCTGAGTTCGAGACCAGCTTAGGCAATATGGCGAAACCTCCTCTCTAACAAAATACAAACAAAAAAAATTAGCCCAGTGCAGTTGCATGTACCTGTAGTTCCAGCTACTAGGGAGGCTGAGGTGACCAAAACCTTGATAGCTTGAGCCTGAGAGGTACAGGCTGCAGTGAGCCGAGATCTCACCACTGCACTCCAATCTGAGTGACAGAGTGAGACACCGTATCAAAACACAACAGAACAAAACAAACGAACCAGTATATTTACAAAAGTAAATCACAGGCCGGTGGCTCATGCCTGTAATCCCAGCACTTTGGGAGACTGAGACAGGCGGATCACCTGAAGTCAGGAGTTAGAGACCAGCCTGGCCAATGTAGTGAAAACCCATCTCTACTAAAAATACAAAAATTAGCGGGACGTGGTGGCAAGCTCCTATAATTCCAGCTACTGGGGAGGCTGAAACAAGAGAATCACTTGAACCCAGGAGGCGGAGGTGACAGTGAGCCGAGATCATACCACTGCACTCCAGCCTGGGAGACGAGAGAAACTCCGTACCCCGCCCCGTCGCCCCAAAAAAAGTTAAATGACAAATATAAAGCACCTTAAACAACAGTCAGTCCCTGGTACACCAGTTATAAAATAGAGATATGCAATTTTCTTAAGTATGATTCACAATTGTGTTTTCTCTTTAATTCAGCATTAAAAATGAATTATAAGCAGAACTGTGAACCAGATTTATCATTTAAACTTAAATGACTGAATGTGTCCTCCTCAGTTAAGCTTTTAAACAGCCACTGATGAGCAATCTAGTAAACTGAATTTGCTCAAAATAAGGAGACCTCTCAAGAGTTCCCCCCACACCACAAATTAAGAGCTCTGAAAAGACACCATCCAGAATCAATTGAAAGAATGTTTATATTAACGAATGTGCAAACCGTTGAGTACCCTAAAAAAAAAGATCTCTCACTCCAATTTAATAGTTAACAGTGACAAAACACGAAGCAACTAACTTGTAGCTTCTATTAAAAACTTTAAACGTTTTTCCTGTAAAACTACCAAAATAATTTAACAAAAAAAATTATAGGGGAATTAACAAAAATCAACTTTTGTATTTGAAAAAACGTCAAAAGGCACATTGAAAATGGACTCCCTAGAAAAGATGACAGTTTATTTTACTATTGATTTCAAAGTTCTCATTCACAATTAACATTTTACTCTTTTATCCCTTAAAAACAGACTACAGGCTGAAACTCCAGCACCTTTCCAAATACTGAAATTTACTGGTTTTGGTTTCCAATATATGACTTTTTGTTTAAACTTCTGGATCTATTGGTTAAAAAAAAAGCAACCAAAAGACAGCCTTTTGTTTAAAAGGGCACAACAATCAGGCTCTCCACACCTAAAGTATGTTTTCACTTGTTAAAATGTCTTAACACTATTCTAGTAAATATCCCAAACTTAATAACACCCTAATTTCCTTTCAAATATTGTATATAAAAGACCTTAGAAAAGATCAGCAGTCTACCAAATTACAAATACAAGTCTACTGAGGGGTGACTACCAGTCACTTTACTTTTGGATAGGGTTTACACAAGAACATGACTTGTTACTAAACTAAAACACGAACCACTATTATTAATTCTGTATTTTCCTGGTCAGCAATGAATATCAACGTGAAAAGTATTTCAACAAATATGACAAGCCAACCTCAGAGCACAAAGTTGACAGATAAAATTGACACCACAGCACAATCTGAAAACTATAAGCAACTATTAAACACACACACACACACACCACCGCACCGCACCCATTCTTATGTAAACTTTTGGAGTAAGTCAACTTTGTGAGTCTCACCTTTGTTTTCACCTAGCAAGAGAGTTAAAGATGAGATACCAATTGTAAAAAGCCAAAAGATCAAAAGATTCAGTTAATGTCCCCATAGAGGAAACGACTAAAATTTTAAAATGTTACTGTATTTAAGCAATCGAAGGGAAGGGCACTTCCCCAAGCTACAGCCATTTTAGATTCAGACTTTCTTTTGAATATCTCGGGTTGAGGAGAAGCAGATTTAAGACGAGAAAAAAAATAACACTCTTAAAACATTTCAGGATCGACCAGGTTCCCTCGCAACCCCCGCAAGGGAAGGGGGTTGGCAGATATTGGATAGACTCAATCTAAATCTCACCTCGCTACCACGGAGAACCGGAACGCTGGGGGTTAAAACTTTTTTACCCTGAAATACCCCACATTTGACTTACACTTTTTCCTCCTTAGGTTTTTCTTTGAAGGAAAACAAAAGCTCTTAGCTCTCATTTCAAGAGGGAAATTAAAAAACCCGTAAACCAAGTCCCTCAACCAGCACCAAGCCGGATCGCCTGGAGAGGAGCCAAAAAGCCGCAGGTGAGCGTTCCGACCCGACGACCAAAGTTAAAGTAGCAGCGCTTACGCGGAGCCCTGGCAAAGCTCGCGTGCAAAGCTCCAAGCACTGCGGTGGCGGGAGTGCCCCGTTCGAACCACTTGACCCATGGGCTCCGCTCGCCCCCCTCGGGTAGGACCTACAACCAACCACCTGTGTGAGAGCTTCTTTCACCTAGTTTTAACAGCCGGTTGGTTAGGCACCGGGCGGAGCCCCGCGCCGGAACGACTTCAAGATCTCCTACTGTCCCGTTGTCCCCAACTCCCACTCACCGGGCAGCGGCGGGGCTACGGCCAGGGACGAGACGCGGCGTCTGAGGACGCGTCCCCAGCTTGTCGACCCGGCAGAGGCGGCTAGCCCACAACCATAACAAAGCTCTTCCCAAAATGGCTGCCCGGCCCACAAGGCCCAGGATGGGCAGAGCGGGTGGAGGAGGAGGAGCGACGAGCAGCACGGCCCTCCCCTCCCCCGTCCGACCCCGCCTTACACACACCCACCTGCAGGAGCGCATGCGCACGGGACCTGCTCCGGCAACACTGCCGGACCGACGCTCACGCCCCAAGCTGCCAACCTTCGGCCTCCAGAACGGCGGTTATGCTCTGCCCTGCCCCTGGCTCCCTTCCTCGCCGCTCGAGGCGGCACGTGGTCGCCTCCGCCCCCTACAGAGCTGAATCCTCTGCCTTTCTTCGTGCCGCCTGAAGCAAGGACAAGCCTAGTTCAGTACGCCCCTTCTAACCTCCCTGCCCACTTTCAGGGCCTGGGCGCGTATGAATGAGTGGGTGGGTATGTATATGTGTATCCCTTCATTTTTCACCTTCCCCCAGCCCGCCCGTGGGCCGGTACGCGTCCCGAAACTCTACCAGGACTTGCAAACCGGTTTCGGAGGACCGTGTGTTTTTCAGCCCTTCCCACCTTCCGCTCCTTCCTTCACGTGTACGTGTCGTTGAGACTCCAGCCCCCAGCAGCCCACACGGCCTGGCTCCGGAGGCTGCGCCGCTGGGTCAGCTGCGCTACCCACTGGGAGTAGTAGTTCCCCGGGAGCGCAGGCGTCACGCCCCAGCTCCAGCGCAGGGCGGGCTTTTGGCTAGAGTCTGCGCCAGTGATAGTGCCGTTTCTTCTACCTTAAGTCTCATTGGGTATCGCCCTACTGGAAGGGGCGGCGCTGCCATGACAGAGAAGGCAATAAAACTGAAGGCCTAGTTCTACTAAAAGCGCTATTAACGAAGACTTTGCTGTGGCTCCATCCGGCACGGAACGCTAAACCATGTGATGGGTGGCAACCAGGAAGCTACACTACCTAGAATCCGGAGGAATGGAGAGGCTGGCGGCGTGGGCCCCTGAGATCTCCTATTACATGTCTTCAGCTTTATCCATACACACGGAAGGACACTCAGATTGCCTAGTGCCATTTCCTGTGAAACAAGTCCAGATAAGAGAAGGGACTTGCCCAAGGTCACATAGGGGAGAAATAAAGCCGAGGACAGCAGGAGAAATGATCTGACTTTCCGCACCACCCGCAAGCCCAGGGCTCTCATCACCACACCTTTCATGGAAGTAAAAATCCTGCTCTTGTGCTATTTAATCTTTAACGAAGATTCTAGCTCCTAGCAAATAAAATTAATGTAATAATTGTGCTTTTTTCTCCCTTTAACTAATAGTAAAGGGCCGTAATGAGGAGTGACCTGGGCCCCATAGGTCTTATAACCCTGTTTTGCAAAGTAAAAAATAAATTCCACAGATGGCAAGCAATTTGGCCAGGTCACTCTGGGCCTAAAATCACAAGTCTCTTACCTTCTTTCACCACCATCATTCTGAGATTGTTTCAGTACTTGCACTCTACCTTCTCGAACTCTGTGGGCAGATTCTGCTGCCTGGGAGCCATGAAATAGAAAGTCAAGAACCGTTCAGGTACCTTGTTCAACATCTGACTTCAACTATAAATTAAGAATGGCCCCCAAACCGAAAGCCGGGTGTAGGAACCAGTTAGCGTAGGTCAAGGCCCTACCCGGACTTATTTTCTTTTGAGTCCTCAGGAAGTAGGGGGCTTTCTCTGCTTCCACTTGCCGGAAGTGTCTTTCCAGGGAGACGTGAGCTGTTTTCTTGCGGCTGTTTTCCATCTCTCTGTGCAACACTGCTAAGTCTCAAAGCCGCCACAGGTACAGGGTGCGATGGGAGGCACCAAGGGTTGGTAGTAAATTGGAGACGCGGGCACTGTAGGGCAAGGTTTCCCGAAGACACTGGCGTCTAAACTCCTCCCCCCTTTCTCAGAGGTCTTTTCGAAGCTGGCAGTTGCCTTCTTCCTATTAGGGCAATGGGAATATTGAGCTTTTTCGTCCAAATTAGGAGGATTAACTTTTGAGTCTCAGTCCTTAATCCCCGCATCACCTGCCGTCGCTGGACTTTCGGTTATCATTTTTTAATACCCATTAGTTGGAAAGTATGTGCCACAGAGGATAGGGAGTTTCCAAAGGTGGGGGATGGTTGAGATTTTAAATGGAGTGGTCTGGAAAGTCTTACGAAGAAAGTGATTTTGACAAAAGTGATGGGTACACTCTGCGGGCATTTTGGTCTGGGGCTCAGGTGGGTGGGTGTGGGTGTGATCTAACTTACCTGTTCCTTTAGAATGAAGACATTCACTGGTATACAGGGTTTCTTGACCCAACCCTAAGATATGTGGATCTATGATCAATAAATTAGTTCAATTTTTTTTTTTTTTCGAGACGGAGTCTCGCACTGTCGCTTGGGCTGGAGTGCAATGGCGCGATCTTGGCTCATTGCAACCTCCGCCTCTCGGGTTCAAGCGATTCTCCTTTGTCAGCCTCCCAAGTAGCTGGGATTACAGGCACCCACCACCACGCCCTCCTAATTTTTTGTATCTTTAGTAGAGACGAGGTTTCACTATGTTGGCCAGCTGGTCTCAAACTCCTGACCTCGTGATCCGCCTGCACCAGCCTCCCAAAGTGTTGGGATTACGGAGGTGAGCCACCGCGCCGGCCCAATCGATTTTTTAAAATTAAACAGCAACTGTAGATTTTTTCAGACATCTCATTCCCCTGGCTAAGAATGGAATTGTCAGATCTAGATTCATATTCTCATTCAACTGTTTTTACTGGTTACTTACTAATCAGTCTCTCCTCTGTAAGGTGCTTACTTTGTGTCAGGGGCAGTTCTCGGCTATTTACATGTATTAACTTATTAAATGTTACATCAGGCTAAGTGTGGTGGCACACACCTGTAATCCCAGCACTTTGGGAGTTCAGACAGGCAGATCGCTTGAGCTCAGGAGTTCGAGACCAGTCTGGGCAATATGGCAAAACCCCTTCTATACAAAAAATACAAGAATTAGCCGGGCATGGTAGCATGGCCTGTAGTCCCAGCTACTTAGGGAGCTGAGGTGGTAAGATCCCCCCAGCCCAGGAGATTGAGGCTGCAGACAGCAGAGATCATGCCACTGCACTCCATACTGGGCAACAGAGCAAGACGCTGTCTCCAAAAAAAAAAAAAAAAAAAGTTACATCAACCCTGTGAAGTAGTTAGTACCTTTATTTCAAAGGTGAATGAACTGCACCATAACAAGATTAAATAATTTGTTCAAAGACACACAGCTAATAAGTAGTGGAGCCAGAATTCCAACCAAGTTTGATTCCAAAGTCTGTATTCCAACAGGCTATTCTCTTTCTCCGTACCAAGTTAATAAAATGCTCACCGGGCATGATGACTCATGCCTGTAATCCCAACAGTTTTGGAGGCCAAGGCAGGTGGATCACCTGAGGTCAGGAGTTCAAGACCAGCCTGGCCAACATAGTGAAACCCCATCTCTACTAAAAGTACAAAAATCAGCTTGGGAGGCTGAAGCATGGGAATTGCTTGAACCTGGGAGGCAGAGGATGCAGTGAGCCAAGATTGTGCCATTGCACTCCAGCCTGGGTGACAGAGCAAGACTGTCTAAAAAAAAAAAAACCCCCAAAAACTAAGTTATATTGGTTGGTACTATCATTATTTTGAATTGTGAACTCTTAAGCCCCAAAGTAAATAACTAAGGAGAAAAAAAGGAAACAGAGAAGCTGTGACCTTCCAGTTTTTTTTTTTAATCTCACAAAAATGCCATTTAGAAGACCTTTCATTTTAAAGATGAGAAAACTGGTACTCAGGCAATTTACCCAGTGTCACACAGCTAGGAAGTGGTGGAGGTATCTGTAAAATCCCTGTGTGCATTACTATTTCTGTTACATCAGACAGCCAAAGCTGAAAGAACAGTTCAGGTATTAAAAGAATCTATTTCCATACTGTGTTACCAATAGTTTGAAAACATTAATGATTCTTTTCAAAGGAAACTGTTATATTTATGAATTACTACTGTTTAAAAATTAATGTATAAAATGAGGAAAATTAAGTGACGTTTTGTTTTATACACAGAAACATGCCTCTAATTCAGGGCCTCCACTGAGCTGTAACAACACGTTAATCAGAACTGCCCGGCATCTTCCTGAACAAGACTTTTAACAGGGGCCAGTATGCTTCGCTTCATTCAGAAATTTTCTCAAACATCTTCAAAGGTTGGTTTATTCAGCAAATATTTGAGCACTATTTGCCAAATATTGCTTGGGCTAGGGCAGTTGCAGTGAAAAAGACAAAAATCCTTATCCTTGTTTATTCAGGTGATGGAGGGAAGAGTTAGGTAAAATACAAGTAAGTAAAATATTTAATATATCAGGCTGGGTGCAGTGGCCCACTACTGTAGTCCCAGCACTTTGGCAAGCCGAGGTGGGTGGATCACTTGGGCTTAAAGAGTTCAAGTCCAGCCTGGGCACATGGAAAAACCCCATCTATGCAAAAAATTAGCTGGGCATGGAGTCACACACCTATAGTCCCAGCTACCCTGGAGGCTGAGGTAGGAGGATCACTTGAGCCCAGGAGGTTGAGGCTGCAGTGAGCTGAGATCATGCCACTCCAGCCTAGGCAACCCAGCAAGACCCTGTTTCAAAAAAAAAAAAATTTGTCAGGTGCTGTGACTTACAGCTGTAATCCCAATTCCCAGCACTTTGGGAGGCTGAAGCAGGTAGATCACTTGAGGTCAGGAGTTCAATACCTGCCTGGCCAACATGGTGAAACCCTATCTCTACTGAAAAATACAGAAATTAGCTGGGCATGGTAGTGGGTGCCTGTAGTCCCAGCTACTTGGGAGGCTGAGGCAGAAGAATCACTTGAACCCAGGAGGCAGAGGTTGCAATGAGCCGAGATGGTGGCACTGCACTCTAGCCTTGGTGACAGAGGAAAACTCCATCTCAAAAAAAAAAAAAAGAAAAAAAAAGTAATGCCAGGCATGGTCACTCATGCCTGTAGTCCCAACACTTTGGGAGGCTGGTCACTCATGCCTGTAGTCCCAACACTTTGGGAGGCCAAGGCAGGCAGATCACTTGAGGTCAGGAGTTTGAGACCAGACTGGCCAATGTGGTGAAATGCTGTCTCTACTAAAAATACAAAAATTAGTTGGGTATGGTGGCGGATGCCTGTAATCCCAGCTACTCAGGAGGCAGAGGTTACAGTTAGCAGATATCATGCCACCGCACTCCAGGCTGGGTGATAGAGTGAGACTCAGTCTCAAAAAAAACAAAATAACAAAATAATAATAATAGTATATCACTTACGTCCTGTGGAGAACTATAAAGCAGGGAAGGGGAATAGGGAGTGTCAGGATGTAGGACTGCACTTACAAATGGCAGGGGATCAGAAATAGGGGAATGGACCATACAGGTAACTGAAGGAAAAGCAGTAAATATGGAAATGGGAAATGGTTCCAAGATGGAACCATTCCTAGTATGTTTGAGTAATCACCAAGAATCTTAAATAACTTCAATTTTTTCTTTAATCCAACACTTTGAAGTCTGGCATCTGCTCACTAAAGCACAGAATCATCAGAAAAGGTTATTACTTTGCCCATGTACAATGAAAGGCACTGGGGATTTTAAGGCATGGGAAAAAATATAGTCCTGGCTCTCAAGTCTACTGAGACAAAGACAAGTAAACACATAATTTTAATTTACTGTGAGAAGAATTTTGATGGAAGTGTGCATAGGGTACTTACTATAGGAGCATTAAATCAAACCGTAGAAGGGTTAAGGAAAGCTTTGAGTTGAATGTTGATTGTTGAGGTAAGTTTCCTAGATAGAAAAGGAGTAAGAGCTAGAATTCTAGGCAGAACATATACAAAGGTGTCGAACTATGAAAAGTATGTGGTGTTTATAAAGCTAAGTTGGAAGGCAGATTTATTTTCTCCATATAAAAACAGTATTCCCACAGTAATTAGTGCTGCTTCCTTTGCTAGTAATAAATAGAAGAGGCAGTTTAGAAGGCCAGATTCTGCGCCAGGCGCTGTGGCTCACGCTTGTAATCCCAGCTCTTAGGGAGGCAGAGGCAGGAAGACAGCTTAAGCCCAGGAGTTCAAGACCTGCCTGGGCGATATAGCAAGACCCCATTCTCCACAAAAAGGAAAAGAAAAACAAAAGGAGAGAAGGCCAGATTCTGAAGATCTAATCTTTACCTGCTCCTCTTTTAGATATTTCTCTCATGGAATAAGATTAAGTGGTAGGTTTAAATATATCATGGTTTGTGTTCAGTGATTTCTTTTGTACATTGTATAGCCATTTCATACTCTTACCAGCAATAACATCACTTTAGAGTCAGTTCATCCTTTCTGTACAGTTTGATGTGCTAATGGAAAGCAGATCTTTTTTGTTTGCTCCTTCCAAACAATCTTTCATATTGGGATTGACTAAAATCTGACACATACATATATTTTTTTCTTTTTTTTCAGGTATGTCTTAGTAGCGTGAAAACGGAATATATATATTTTTAATTTTGTCTTCTGGCTCTATTTTCTTTGCAGATGCTTAAGTACTCTTTCCCAGTGGGACTAAGAGCCAGCAGAACAGATACACTTTCTCTCAAGATGTCTCTCCAGCAGAACTTTTCCCTGTTTCCAGGGCCTTGGCTTTCTTCATCATTTCCAGTGCACATGAGCAAGACACAGTGCTATCATACATCCCCCTGCAGCTTTAAAAAGAAGCAGAAAGCAGCACTTCCAGCCAGGCCACCAAGCACCATCTCTTATCTGCCTGAGAGCCCAAAGCCAGCATTATATATAACTGTGGCAGGACTAATCCCCTTCGTTGCTCCACCACTGGTCATGCTGATAACAAAAACTTATATTCCCATATTAGCTTTTACTCAGATCGCTTATGGAGTCAGTTTCTTATCTTTCTTGGGTGGTATCAGATGGGGTTTTGCTCTACCAGAAGGTAGTCCAGCCAAACCAGATGTCCTTAATTTGGCTAACAGTACAACTCCTCTTGTGTTTTCATGGTTTGCCTTCCTTTTTTCTGAAAAACTCGGTGAAGCAGAAGCCATAGTCACAATAATAATGGGTCTGGGGATAGCATTACACCTTGAAGTTTTTCTCTTACCACATTATCCCAACTGGTTCAAAGCCCTGAGGTTACTAGTCACTTTAGTGGCCACTTTTTCACTGATAATCACTTTAATAGTTAAAGATATTTTTTCCGAAAAAGGACATAAGAAACCTGGTCAAATATAAAAATACACTGTAGATAACATTAGTATGCTGGTTACACCTTTTTCTACTTCTGTTTGGCTCTTTTTTTCCCACACTAATGGTAATTTACTCTTCACAGACTGTTCTTCATTTCTAGAAGTTGTTATTTCATAGTAATTACTTGAGCAAAAGCTTGAAAATCCCTGTCAAATGCTTTTCATCTCATAGTAAATTAGTTTTCAGTCATTTTATGAATAATATAGTTATCCACTTAAACATTTGAATGTTTTAGCTGTCTTGAAAATTAAAAGATTAAAAATCCCCTTTTTCAGAGTCTTGTGATCATTGAGAAGAATGCACATATTCTCCCACTTCAAGCAGAAAACCTCATATCTGAGTGTCTGGAAATAAAAGGTAGTTCCATTGAGGAGTTTTCACAGGAGTTACCCCTGGGAAATCCATGTCCAAACTTATTTCACATGGTATAACCAAATTATATGAGCTAAAAGGATCTGTGACTCTACAGTCAATAGGGAGCAGTGTCATGAGGGAAAGCCACGTTCAAAGGTAAGCTGGACATGTTTTCCAGTTTTTATTAGGATATTTGGCATGGTATAGATACAATTTATCCCTTACCACCAAACACAATATAGCTGGTCAAAATGATTATTTTCAACAGAAAGTACTTAAAAAGCCCTAGTACATATAAATTAAAAAAGAAAGGGCAAGCTGGAGCCATCTTGATATTCTAATGAGCAGGCCTATCTATCTAGTTCTACATCATTTTTTGAGATGGAGTTTCATTCTGTTGCCCAGGCTGGAGTGCAGTGGCACAATCTCGGCTCATGGTAACCTCTGCCTCCCAGGTTCAAGTGATTCTCCTGCCTCAGCCTCTCTAGAGTAGCTGGGATTACAGGTACGTGCCATCATGTCTGGATAATTTTTTCTTGTGTATGTTCAGTAGAGGCAGCATTTCACCACGTTGGACAGGCTGGTCTAGATCTACAGCTTTTAAATCATAGAGATGCTTTTAGCTTTCGTGTCTTTTTGTTTTCTTGTTGTTTTGTTTTGTTTTAAAGACAGAGTCTCACTCTGTCACCCAGGCTGCAGTGTAGTGGTGTGATCATGACTCACTGCAGCCTCAACCTCCTGGGCTCAAGCAATTCTCCCACATCAGCCTCCTGAGTAGCTGGGCCTACAGTTGTGCACCACTATGCCAAGCTAATTTTTAAATTATTTGTAGAGACAGGGTATCCCTATGTTGCCCAGGCTGGTCTCGAACTCCTGAGCTCAAGCAATCCTCCCGCCTAGGCTCCCAAAGTGTTGGGATTACAGGCGTGAGCCACTGTACCCAGTGGAGAAGCTTTCTTAAAAGCAACACCTTAGATTTTCACTTGAAAACCTAGTCTCTAATCACCCTACTTAAGGTGGAGAAAAAAATTAACAAAAAAGAAAACCTAGTTTTCTGAAATTTCTAGTCTCACCAAAAAAGAAACACATTTAAAATAGTATAAGAATATAGATCTGGAATTTTTTTTGAGATGGAGTTTCACTCTAATTGCCCACACTGGAGTGCAATGGTGCCATCTCAGCTCATTGCAACCTCTGCCTCCGGGGTTCAAGCAATTCTCCTGCCTCAGCCTCCTGAGTAGCTGGGATTACAGGCATGTGCCACCACACCTAGCTAATTTTGTATTTTTAGTAGATAGGGTTTCTCCATGTTTGTCAGGCTGGTCTTGAACTCCCAACCTCAGGTGATCCGCCCGCCTCAGCCTCCCAAAGTGCTGGGATTATAGGCGTGAACCACCGTGCCTGGCCTGTAATGTGTTATTTTTACATAACATTCAAATATTAGATAAATTTCTTTTTTTAAAAATGATTTTGTTCATTCATTCATTCATTCATTTATTTGAGATGGAGTCTTGCTCTGTCGCCCAGGCTGGAGTGCAGTGGGATTACAGGCACGTATCACCATGCACAGCTAATTTTTGTATTTTTAGTAGAGGTGGGGTTTCACCATGTTGGTCAGGCTGGTCTTGAAGTCCTTTTTTTTGTTTTTTATTTTTTTTTCTTTTTCTTATTTTTTTTCTTTTTTCTTTTTTTTTTTTTTTGCACCTTCTCTGCACTAGCAGGTCTTGAACTCCTGACCTCAGGTGATCCGCCTGCCTTGGCCTCCCAAAGGACTGGGATTACAGGCGTGAGCCACCGCACCTGGCTAGATAACTCAAATTTAATAAGTAAATTATATGCATATGATCTCCACTCTAGTACTAGATTCTTATTGTGAAGAGATTTATTAGACTTTACAGTAGTAACTTGTTTACCTTTTTTTTTTTTTTTTTGAGACAGAGTCTCACTGTCATCCAGGCTGGAGTGCAACGGCACCATCTCAGCTCACTACAACCACTGCCTCCTGGGTTCAAGCGATTCTCCTGCCTCAGCCTCCAGAGTAGCTGGGACTATAGGTACCCGCCACCATGCCTGGCTAATTTTTGTATTTTTAGTAAAGACAGGGTTTCACCATGTTGGCCAGCCTGGTCTCTAACTCCTGGCCTCAGGTGATCCACCTGCCTCAGCCTCCCAAAGTGCTGGGATTACAGGCATGAGCCACCACAGCCAGCCCAACTTGTTTATCTTCTTACACACCTGTAATGAGTTGAATTGTGTGATGAAGCCCTAACCCAGAGTACCTCAAAATGTGAGCTTATTTATAGATAGGGCCT
Source organism: Cacajao melanocephalus (assembly GCA_963573385.1). Taxonomy (NCBI): domain Eukaryota; kingdom Metazoa; phylum Chordata; class Mammalia; order Primates; family Pitheciidae; genus Cacajao; species Cacajao melanocephalus. The sequence continues at coordinate 21,479 of CAUYLG010021730.1, read as the reverse complement.
TTACAGGGATAATAATGTTAATATAAAGTGATAAGGGTGGTCTCCAATCCAATTTGACCTGTGTTCTTAGAAAAAGGGAAAATTTGGGGACAGAGACACATACAGAGATAACTGTCATGTGAACATGAAGATGGCCATCTACAGGCTAATGAGAAAGGCATGAAATAGATCCTATCCTCATAGCCCTCAGAAGGAACTTACTCTGCCAATACCTTGATTTCATTCATATTTCTAGCCTCAAGAACTGTGAGACGTTAAGTTTTTGTTGAAATTTGTGTGGTATTTGGTTAACAGCAACACGAGCAAACTAATACAATACCATAGAGCTAGACCTCATTCTGATCATTGAGAAGCTTACCAGTTAAAGTCCATGGCTGAAACAGCTACGGAATCTTCTTTCTTTTCTTTTCTTTTTTTTTTTTTTTTTTTTGAGTTAAGGGGCTGGCCAGGTGCAGTGGCTCACACCTGTAATCCCAACATTTTGGGAGTACGAGGTAGGCAGATCACGTGAGTCCAGAAGATCAAGACCAGCCTGGGCAGCATGGCAAAACCCCATAGCAAAAAAAAAAAATAAAGGGTATGGCTATGCTGCTGAGGCTGGCATCAAAATCCTGGCCTCAAGTGATTCTCCTGCCTTAGTCTCCTGAGTATCTGGGACTACAGGTACACACCACTATACTCAGCTAGGCTTTTTTTTTTTTTTTTTTTGAGACAGGGTCTCACTCTGTTGCCTAGGCTGGAGTGCAGTGGCACAATCTTGGCTCACTGCAGCCTCAAGCTCCCAGAATCAAGCAATCATTCCACCTTAGCCTCCTTAGTAGCTGGGACTATAGGCATGCACCATCATGCCTGGCTAATTTTTTTTTTTTTTTTTTTTTTTTAGAGGGAGTTTCACTCTAGTTGCCCAGGCTGGAGTGCAATGACACATTCTCAGCTCACCGTAACCTCTGCCTCCTGGGTTCAAGCGATTCTCCTGCCTCTGCCTCCCGAGTAGCTGGGATTACAGACATGCATCACTACACCTGGCTCATTTTGTATTTTTAGTAGAGACGGGGTTTCTCCATGTTGGTCAGGCTGGTCTCGAACTCCCAACCTCAGGTGATCCGCCCGCCTCGGCCTCCCAGAGCGCTGGGATTACAGGCGTGAGCCACGGTGCCTGGCCTGTACTTTTTTTTAGAGAGGTGTTTCCAGTCAGTCTCAATCTAAGTCTACTCAGATTTTGATAAGGAAACTCACTTCTTTGCTACTAAATTGCAAGAATGCTATACAGATTTAAGATTTATCCATAATCTGGGCCGGGAGCGGTGGCTCACACCTGTAATCCCAGCACTTTGGGAGGCCCAGGTGGATGGATCATGAGGTCAGGAGTTCGAGACCAGCCTGACTAACACGGTGAAACCCCTTCTCTACTGAAAATACAAAAATTAGCCGGGCGTGGTGGCGTGCGCCTGTAATCCCAGCTACTCAGGAGGCTGAGGCAGGAGAATTGCTTGAACCCAGGAGGCGGAGGTTGAAGTGAGCCAAGATCATGCCACTGCACTCCAGACTGGCGACAGAGCGAGACTCCGTCTCAAAATCTGAATTAAATAAATTATTTTCCAGAATGGAGGCAAATAATATTTTTAGGCTAACTGCCCAATTTTGCTTAAAAAACGCTATTTTCGAAGTCAGGCACATAGCTCAGCAGCAGCCGCAGCGCGTGCGTCTGTGCCTCTGTGCAGGTGTCCGGGTCCCTCTGCCATCATACCAATGTTCATCGTAAACAGCAACGTGCCCCGCGCCTCCGTGCTGCACGGGTTCCTCTCCGAGCTCACTCAGCAGCTGGCGCAGGCCACTGGCAAGCCACCCCAGTACACTGTGGTGCACGTGGTCCCGGATGAGCTCGTGGCCTTGGGCGGCTCCAGCGAGCCGTGCGCGCTCTGCAGCCTGCACAGCATCTGCAAGCTCTGCGGCGCGCAGAACCGCTCCTGCAGGAAGCTGCTGTGCCGCCTGCGGGCCGAGCGTCTGCGCATCAGCCCAGACAGAGTCTACATCAACTACAACATAAACGCGGCCAACGTTTTAACTTTAGGCTGGAACAACTACACCTTCACCTAAGAGCCACGCCAAAGCTGTCTGCCCTGTCCTGACCCAGGAACCCGTCGCAAGCAGTGTTCTAGGCCCGCCCACCCCCACCTTCTGGTGGGGAGAAATAAAGTTTAGAGAACAACAACAACAACAAAAAGCTATTTTCCAGGTGAATTACGGTGTATGCTTCTTTAAGAAAACTGATTTTTAAGTACATTTGATTAAGTATATTGCCAGGAAACTTAGAAGCATATCGAATTGTTAAGCATTTTGGAGGTAGATCACTTTAATCATTTCTCAAAAAACAATTAAATGTAAAACTAAATGTGCAAGTCCCTAAAGTTAAAACAAAACAAACTAAAAAAACTTGTGCAATCCTACTACAGTTTGGTAATCCAGAATGCCACTGATAAAGTAATACAAAGAAACAAAAAAAAATCTAGATACTTTATTAGTACATTCTTTTAAAAACAATGTTTTAAGTACCTAGGAAACAATAAGCATATTTACAGTTACCTATTTTCAGAGATCTTTCAGGACCTGTTAAACACTGATTGTCCTGACATTATTACATTTCTGCCACAGCTGTGCAAAGCACCCCCCTTCACAGTGTCATTTTCAGCTGCCACTAGACAGTAATGAGAAATAAGTTGTAAAAGTATTTTGTAAATCTGTTTTGAATCAGAATACGGATTCTCTGTAACTAGAAATAGTAAAGGCACATGAGTTAAAGCTTAGTCTATAAATCATCTTTATACTTTATTCTTTGACATCTTACAGATCTCTATACAGACATCTATGACCCTTCAGATTTTCAGGATGCCCCAGAAAAGGAAAACACAGAGCTTCCTGTCAGCATTATATAAGCTTTTCCTAATAAATGCATATAGTTAAGTTATAAAGAAAGTATACTTGTGGATTAAACGAAATTTTTTTTATTTTTTATTTTGTTGAGACAAAGTCTTGCTCTATAACCCAGACTGGAATGCAGTGGCAGGATCTTGAGTCACTGCAACCTCCTCCCAGGTTCAAGTAAGTCTCCTGCCTTAGCCTCCTGAGCAACTGGGATTATAGGCGTGTACCACCACCCGCTGTTAATTTTTTGTATTTTTAGTAGAGACAGGGTTTTACCATGTTGGCTAGACTGGTCTTGAACCCCTGACCTCAAGTGATCTGCCCACCTCGGCCTCCCAAAGTGCTGGGATTACAGGCATGAGCCACCGTGCCCAGCCTAAACCAAATAATTTGGATATGAGTGCTACCTGATTCATTAATGCAATTAAGGTTTTTCTATCTAAATAAGTTGATGATGCTTATATTAATATACTTTAGGACCTTAGTAAAGAAAGGGGAAATCAAATCCGTAAGTCAACTAGTTAAATTTTACTGTATGTGGCCAGGTGGCTCACACCTGTAATCCCAGCACTTTAGGAGGCCGAGGCTGGTAGATCACCTGAAGTCAGGAATTTGAGACCAGTCTGGCCAACATGATGAAACACTGTACAAAAAATTCGCCTGGCATGGTAGTAGGGGCGCCTGTAATCCCAGCTACTTGGGAGGCTGAGGCAGGAGAATCACTTGAACCTGGGAGGCGGACATTGTAGTGAGCCAAGATCACGCCATTGCACTCCAACCTAGACAACAGGAACGAAACTCTGTCTCAAAAAAAATTTTTTTACTGGATGCAAGATATATATGGCTCCAACTTGCCAGCAGAAATAACTTAAAAGTAATCCCATCACACACCCAATGAATCTTCCTCTTTTAAATGAACAGAGAACAATTCTTTAGAATACTTCTCAGGGAGAAAATGAGAAGTTTTGAAAAGCAGTTTTGGGTCAAAGGGGCTTTTCAAATTATACTTATGAGTCAGTGTCTATAAAAAGTTTCACAAGTACCTACAATTTAGCCCTCTACATCCAAGCAGTAGCTTTGTAGCATGCTCTTACTTAGGTTTGTCCAAACACAAGTAAATTTCACAAAGCTCAATAATCTAATAAAATTCCCTCTTCCTAAAGCCAAACAGATAATTTTGATGACAACAATCTAGCAAAAAAGGAAGAAAGAAGAAATTTTCTTTTCTTTTTGAGATAGGGTCTCATGCTGTCACCCAGGCCAGAGTGCAGTGGCACAATCTCAGCTCACTGCAGCCTTGACCTCCTGGGCTCAAGTGATCCTGCAACCTCAGTCTCCCAAGCAAATGGGACCACAGGCATAAGCAACCATGGCTGGCTAATTTTTACATTTTTTTTGATAGAAACGGAGTCTCGTCATGTTGCCCAGGCTGGTCATGAACTCCTGAGCTGAAGTGACCTGCCCACCTTGCCTCAGCCTCCCAAAATGCTGGGCTTATAGGTGTGAGCCACCTCGCCCAGCCTAAAACAGGAATAAATTTCTAGATACATACTGCCTGTTGGACTCTATAGCGTATTATAACATCCAGTCACTGAGAACCTTCTATTAATTCCTTACTTGCATTCTCAGGATCAAGACAAAAAATATGAGTAAGCAAAAGCTTATCATCAAGCAAAAAGGTATCTATCTATAAAAATAGCTAGATACAGGCCAGGAGCAGTGGCTCACGCCTGTAATCCCAGCATTTTGGGAGGCCAAGGCAGGTGGATCACAAGGCCAGGAGATTAACACCATCATGGGCAACATGGTGAAACCCTGTCTCTACTAAAAATACAAAAATTATCTGGGTATGGTAGCGCATGCCTGTAATCCCAGCTACTTGGGAGGCTGAGGCAGGAGAATCGTTTAAATCCGGGAGGCGGAGATTGCAGTGAGCCAAGATCGCGCCACTGCACTTCAGCACAACAACAGACTCCATCTCAAAAAAAAAAAAAAAAAAAAAGATGGATATTTCCCAAACACCTTCTTAGTATATCTGCTGCCAATAAAAAGTTTGGGGCAAGTGAAAACTCCTGGCATCAAATAAAAGTAGGAATTTGTTTCATTGGCTTTTCTCTGTAGCTCAAACTACAGCAATGGAAAATTATGCTCTGGATAGAATTGTGAATATACAGAGATCTTTAAATTGTGTCATTGATACTATTCCTACATCACATAAAGGTTACGTTACAACTTATATTGCACTGGAGAAGTAGCTAAAGGGGCTATTTGCCAGGGAGCTTCTAGTAAATAATTTTTACAAATTTATAACATAGGACTTGTCTATACTTAACTGGAGAATTCTACAGCATAAATGGCATTTCTGCTTTTAGTAAGCTTGGCAATTCTGTGTGAGCTCTTTATTAATTGGGATATATTCCATATCTGTTCTCACTTACATTTTTAGAAAAATCACTCTGTAGTTTAGTTTTTTTTTTTTTTTCTTTAAGAGACAGTATCTCATTCAATTGCGCGGAGTGGACTGCAGGTAGCATGATGGTAGCTCACTATAACCTCAAATTCCTGGGCTCAAGTGATCCTTCTGCCTCAGCCTTCCAAATTGCTGGGATTTTAGACATGAGGCCACTGTGCTCAGCCTCATTAGTCATTTATCTACCAAATACATGGAAAACTCAAAGAATCAGAGGGTGTTATCACCAAATGTATGTTTGCTTTGCAAAAGGTCAGATCCTGCATTTTCAAAATGTTCCTTGCGCTCTGTTATGCTTTATATTTCATAGCACAGCAACACCCCCTTCACAACGACTGGTGATCATGTTACCAATTTCTGTCCATGTATCTGAATGAGGGTTATAAACTTCGACCGAGTCCAAGGTACCTGGGGCCAAAAAATCATGGCTGGAAGATCGACCTCCAGAGACATACAGAAGACCATTGACTGCCACAACACACATGCCTGCTCTAGCCACTTTCATTGAGGCAACTTCAACCCACTTTTCCTGGTTAAGAGAGAAAAAAATAAATATGTTAGCAGTGTTATGAAATGATGGAAAGAAAACCACTGAGAAATTTGATATTCCAGTTATTTTTACATGTCTAAATGTAAAACAATCTAGTCAGGTAAGCATACAGATTTTTTGTTTTTGCTTTTTTCCTTGGAGACAGGGTCTCACTCTGTCACCCAGGCTGGACTGCATAGCATGATCTCGGCTCACTGCAGGCTCAACCTCCCAGACTCTAGAGATCCTCCTGCCTCAGCCTCCCGAGTAGGTAGGACTACAGGTGTACATCAGCATGTCCAGCTAACTTTTCTATTGTAGAGATGGAGTTTCACCATGTTGTCTTCTCTTAAACTCCTAAGCTCAAGTGATTGTCCCACCTCAGCCTCCCAAAGTGCTGGGATTACAGGTGTAATCTGGGCACCCGGCCCAGAATATATTATAATAAACTTGAAGTAGCCATGGACAAAGTAAATTTAGAGGAATATATTTTTTTAAAAGGTCTGATTATAAAATATGATCAAGAGATGACCTAGAAATCATATATAGGACATCATTCTAAGAAACAAAGTCTCACTCAAAAATAAGCATGTGAAAAGAACTGCAAAGCTCCAAGGAGAAAGAAGCTTATAAACCAAAGGATTTTTTTTAAAAGAGTCTTGCTCTGTCACCCAGGCTGGAGTATAGTGGCACCATCTCAGCTCACTGCAACCTCCGCCTCCCCAGTTCAAGCCATCCTCCTGTCTCAACCTCCTGAGTAACTGGGACTACAGGCACCTGCCACCATGCTCAGCTAATTTTTGTATTTTTAGTAGAGACAGGGTTTCACCATATTGGTCAGGTTGGTCTTGAACTCCTGACCTCAGGTGATATGCCCACCTGGGCCTCCCAAAATGCTGGGATTATAGGTGTGAGCCACTGCGCCCTGCCAAACCAAAGGATTTTTTTAAAGCCTTTAGTATTCTAACAAGTCTTAAAAATGTTCAAGAGAATGACACAGCATGGAACATTTGACTAATTTATTTGACCATGGAATCCTTTTTACAAGGAGCATCCAGTGGAGTTAGTAATCTGCAGAACATATTTTCCAAAAGGTGGGCTAACCAGGGGTTGGGAACAATAGCCTAATATGGTATAGCCTGAGAACAATGATTTTTCCATATTAAAAGTTATTTCAAAAAAAAAGAAGCATATGTCAAAAAAAGAAATTGTATGTTGCCCACAGGCCAAAAATATTTACTATCTGGCCTTTTACACAAAAAGTTTGCTAACTCCTGTATACACTGTTCTCTGAAAAAATTTCAATATGCTGCTATAGCCAAAATGACTAGCAGTGTCTTACTTGAGGGAAACGTTCATACTTAGAAAACAAGAAAGCTACTAAAGGTCCTAAGAAGTAATTAGGAGAGCAAAGAGCAAGTAACCAGGTAATGGAAGAACAGATGATCAATCTTTAAATAAAGCATATGATGAACAAAGTTTTTTTAATCATTACAAGTGAAGACTGATTATTCATCAATGTTAAAAAGTGAATTTTTGAGAATAGGGACTTGAGCTTCTCATCCTGGTACCCACATAGGTACTAGGATAGTGCCATCACATTATAAACAGTTAATGTACATTTGCTGATGTGAACGTAAATAAGATTATGAAATACTAAACCAGGGACAATTCTTTGAAAATGAAGGACCAGATTAAATTTGAAAGCTATTTGATCATCTGAAAGTACAGAGCACATCACAAAGCTGATATAACTGAAAAAAATACTCATATTTTAAAAGATAAATACATTCTCAAAAAGATCCATTTCTGGTTAAGATAAATTAGGGTAATGTGGGTTATGTGTATAATTAGAGAGAACTAAACTTTGCTCTCCCACAAAAATACCCCTTGACAATAATAAAGGGAACTCAGGGCTCATCCTATATTGTTCCTATTTCGTTTCTACCAGTGTATTATAACTATAGTTTGCTTTTTAAATTTTTATTATTTTATTTTTGATTTAATTGACATGTTCTTATCTGATATAGTTTACTTTTTATCCCATGTTACCTCAAAGAAAAAAACCTCTGTAAGACCACTAATATGTTTTACATTATGTTTAGGGCCTGTATTTGTAATACAAATTGTTAGTAGGTAGTCAATAACAATAAAATTTCATATTTATGCATAAAAACCAAGGTAATACATTATTAATAAGATTTAATTTGAAACAAAAATCTACTCATTTCAAAGCCATTCATTTCTAATACAGAAAGTGCCCTAAAAAAGTTCACTTTCTGTATTAGATAAACCCAAATAGAATCAAAGAGAAAGGAATTTGAAATGTCACCAAAGTTTAAAACTTATCAGAAATGAGAATCAAAATCCTTATGCTTTACAAGACATGGAAGTCCATTCTTGCCACTTCAACATTGTACTGGAGGTTCTAGCTAGGGTAAGGAGGGGAAAACAATGAAATAAAAGGCATCTTAGTTTTAATCCAGATTTAAGAAGTAAACAATCTTTCTTTTTTAAGACAAGATCTCACTCTATGGCCCAGGCTAGAGTGCACTGGTACAATCATGGCCTACTGTATCCTTGACCTCCCTGGGCTCAGGTGATCCTCCCACTTCAACCTCCCAAGGAGCTGGGACTACAGCTGTGCACTACCACACCTGGCTAGTTTTTCCATTTTTTTGTAAAGACAGGGTTTCATCATGTTGCCCAGGCTGGTCTTGAACTCCCGGGCTCAAGTGATCCACCCATGCCTCCCAAAGTGTTGGGATTATAGGTTTAAGTCACCGCACCCAGCCAACAATCTTTATTTACAGATGATATGATCTTGTATAGAGAAAATCCTAAGGAATACATCAAAAAAAAAAAAAAACCCCATTAGACTATGAGTGCAGCAAAGTCACAGAATAAACAGTATTTCTATGTACTGGCAATGAACAATCTGAACATGAAATTAATAAACAATTCAATTTACAACAGCATTAAAAGGAATAAAATACTTCAGAATAAATTTAACCAAAAAAAGTACAAGGAACTGAAAATTCTAAAACATTGTTGAAACAATCTGAAGACCTAAATTAAAGACATCCTATGATGAATCAAAAGACTTATTAATACTGTTAAGTTGGTGATACTCTCAAAATTGATCTCAAATGCAATGCAATCTCTGTCAAAAACCCAACTGGCTTCTCTGCAGGAACTGACAAGCTGATCCTAAAATGCATATAAAATTCAAGGTACCCAGGAAAGCTAAACAAATTTTTAAAAGATCAAATTTGAAGGACTCACACTTTCTGATTTCAAAACTTACTACAATACTATAATAAGAGAGTGTGGTACTAGCATAACGATAGAGAGACATATAGATAAATGAACAAAGTAGAAAGCTCAGAAATAAACCCTCACATGTATGGCCAACTGATTTTCAACAAAAGTGCCAAGACAGTTCAATGGGGAAAGAACAGTGTTTTTAATAGATGATGCTGGGACAACTGGATACCTAAATACGAAAGAATGAGGGTGGATCTCTACCTCACATCACATATAAAATCAAAATGCATCAAAGACCTAAGTATAAAAATTAAAACTATAAAACTCTTAGAAGAAAGCATAGCTGTAAGTCCTTATGACCTTGGATTCAGCAATGCTTTCTTAATTATAATAAAAGCACAAGTAACAAAGGAAAAAAAATTAATTAGACATCAAAATTTAAATTTGTATGCTTGAATAGCATCAAGAAAGTGAAGAAAACACAATGAGAGAGAAAATTTGCAAATTATATATTTGACAAAGGACTTGCATCTAGATTATGCAAAGAACTCTTATAACAATAATAAAGACAAATAATCCAATTTTAAAACAGATAAATTGAATAGATATTTCTTCAAAGAAGATAAACAGATGACCAAAAAACACAGGAAAAGATGCTGAACATTATTAGCCCTCAGGGAAATGCAAATCAAAACCATGATGAGATACCTATTTATACCTACTAGAACAGCTATAAAAGAAAAAGCAAATAATAACAAGCATTGGATGTGGAAAATCTGGAACCCTCAGACACTGATAGTGGTTATATAAAATGGTGTAGATACCTTGGGAAACAGTCTGGGAGATCCTAAAAAAGGTTAAACACGGTGAGGCGCGGTGGCTTACACCTGTAATCCCAGCAGTTTGCGAGGCTAAGGTGGGCAGATCAGTTCAGGTCAGGAGTTCAAAACCAGCCTGGCCAACTTGGTGAAACCTTGTCTCTACTAAAATATAAAAATCAGCTGGGCATGGTGATGTGTGCCTGTAATCCCAACTACTCTGGAGGCTGAGGTACAAGAATTGCTTGAAGCCAGGAGGTGGAGGTTGCAGTGAGCCAAGATTGCCCCACTGAACTCCAGCCTGGAAGACAGAATGAGACACTGTCTCAAAAAAAACAAACAAAAAAACTCTCAGACATTAGATAACAGGCAATGTAAAACTGTGACCCCTGAGAAAATAAAACAAGGTAAACACAGCTAGGGAGAGGCTTTCTGAAAAGAGGTACAAGGAAGGGGATCTGAAGCAGAGTATGATAGCTGATACAGAAGACAGAGATCAGAGTTTGGTACAGTATAGAGGTCCCCTTCATAATATTTACAATGTCTACCATCCAATCAAAAGTAAACAGAAATGTGGAGAAGCCAGAAAAAAAAATGTTACTCAAACCAGGAATTTAAAAAGTGAACAAGCTAGGCACCATGGTACATGTCTGTAGTGCCAGTTACTCAGGAGGCTGAGGTAGAAAGACCACTTGAGCTCAGGAGTTTGATACCGGACTCAGCAACATAGCAAAACCTTGTCTCTAACATTTTAAAAGTCAACAGATACAGATCCAAACATTACAGAGATGATGAAATTAGCAAATACTTTAAAACCAATATTATTAATTGTTAGGGGAGCGAAAGGAAAATATGAACATGAGGAGAGAAAAAGAAGACCTAAGAAAACAGATCTTCTAGAGCTAAAAAATACAATATCTAAAATGAAAAATTCCATAGATGGGATTGAACACTGTGATCCAGAAGTCTGGATACTCTAAAGGATTAATAAACTTGAAGACAGAGCAAAACAAACTACCCAAACTGAAGCACAGAGAGAAAAAAGAGTGGGAAAAAATTTAATATATGCACATGTACATATATATAAATAACTGGAGTCCCAGAAAGACAGGAGAATATTTGAAAAAATATGGCAGAAAACATTCCAATTTGATTAAAGCTATAATCCCACAGATTCAAGAAGTACAGTGAATTCCAAGAAGGTTAAACACAAAATCCCAACAAGACATGTCATAATCAAATTACTGAAGATCCATGATGAAGAGAAAATCTTAAAAGCTGCTAAAGAAGAAATACACTACATATGGGGGAACAAAGATAAAAATCACTACTGACTTCTTGTCAGAAACAATTTAAGAAATTAAAAAACATCTTCAGGGTGATGAAAGATAAAAAAAGCAACCTAAGGCCGGGTGCGGTGGCTCATGCCTATAATCCCAGCACTTGGGAAGCTGAGGCGGGTGGATCACCTGAAGTCAGGAGTTCGAGACCAGCGTGGCCAACATGATGAAACCCTGTCTTTACTAATGATACAATAATACAAAAATTAGCCAAGCATAGTGGCGCACACCTGTAATCCCAGCTACTCAGGAGGCTGAGGCGGGAGAATCGCTTGAACCCTGGAAGTGGATGTTGCAGTGAGCCAAGATTATGCCATTGCACTCCAGTGTGGGTGACAAGAGTGAAACTCATCTAAAAAGAAAAAAGCAACCTAAAATACTATACCCAGCAAAAAATCTTTCAAAAATGAGGACAGGTTGGGTGCAGTGGCTCACACCTGTAATCCCAGCACTTTGGGAGGCCAAGGTGGGTGAATCACCTGAGGTCTGGGGTTCAAGACCAGCCTGGCCAACATGGTGAAACCCCATCTCTACTAAAAAATACAAAAATTAGCAGGGTGTGGTGGCGGGCACCTGTAATCCCAGCTACTTAAGAGGGTGAGGCAGGAGAATTGCTTGATCCAAGAGGCGAGGTTATAGTGAGCTGAGCTCACATCACTGCACTCCAGCCTGGGCAAGAGAAAAACTGTCTCCCAAAAAAAATTAAAAAAAGAAGGCGAAAAAAAAAAGACAGTTTTAGAAAATAAGAGAAGTTAATCACTACCAGACCTGCATGGGAATAAATATTAAAAGAAGTTCTTTGAGCTAAGAGAAAATGATGTGAGAAAGAAATTCAATTCTACACAAAAGAATGAACAGAACTATGCGTTAGAACCAAATTATTTTCTGTGTGCAAAAAAAAAAAAAAATGAATAGAACTAGCAATAGGAAACATATAGGTAATTATAAAAGACTTTCTCATTTTAAAACTTTTGAATATATTTATATAAAACAACATATGAGTTTTACAACACATAGAAATATAGAAGTTGAATAATAGCACAAACTATAGGAGGGGGAAATAAAAAAATATATATATATATATACTTTTGGGGATCTAAAGAAAAATATAAACATGAGGACAGAAAAAGGAGACATAAGAAAACAGATCTTCTAGAACTAAAAAATACAATATCTAAAATGAAAAATTCCATAGGTGGGATTGAACACCGTGAACTAGAAGTCTGGATACGCTAAAGGATTAATAAACTTGAAGACAGAGCAAAACAAATTACCCACACTGAAGCACAGAGGGAAAAAAGAGTGAGAAAAAATTAACAGAGCTTCAATGGCTGTGGGACAATATTGGGTGGTCTTACTTACATATAATTGGAGTCTCAGAAAAAAAATATATATATATATATTTTTTAATTTTATTTTAATTTTCTCCCCCACACACACCTCTAAAAATATATATTTTTTAAACAATTTTTTTTTCTTTTTTGAGACAGAGTCTCACTCTGTCACCCAGGCTAGAGTGCAGTGGCACAGTCTCAGGTCACTGCCTCTGCCTCCTGGGTTCAAGTGATTCTCCTGCCTCAGCCTCCCAAGTAGCTGGGACTACAGGCATGTGCCACCACACCCAGCTAATTTTTGTATTTTTGGTAGAGACAAGGTATCACCGTCTTGAACTCCTGACCTCAGGTGATCAACCCGCCTCTGTCTCTCAAAGTGCTGGATTACAAGCGTGAGCCACCGTGCCCGGCAAAAGTATATTTTTATAATATCCTTAGTTTCTTTGTTTTTTTTTGAAAGTCTCGCTCTGTCGCCCAGGCTGGAGTGCAGTGGTGCCATCTCCTCCCGGGTTCAAGCGATTCTCCTGCCTCAGCCTCCCAAGTAGCTGAGACTACAGGCATGCGCCACCATGCCTGGCTAATTTTTTGTATTTTTTTTTTAGTAGAGAAGGGGTTTCACCGTGTTAGCCAGGATGGCCTTGATCTCCTAACCTCATGATCTGCCCACCTCGGCCTTCCAAAGTGCTGGGATCACAGGCATGAGCCACTGTGCCCAGCAAAGGTCCTCACTTTCAAGTGATACAGTATATTGTAGATTTCATACACTAAAAATATATAATGTAAACCTGTGATATTATGAAGTACATACTTAGTCTTCAACCCATTTCCTGGCAATGATTGATGGCTGGAAGCCCACAGTTAGCTTCAGAATGGGGGCTGGTCACCAGAAGGACCAAGACATGATTAGAGGATTAGAACTTTCAGTCCCATCCACTGACTTCCAGGGAGGGGAGAGGAGCTGAAGGTTAAGCGGATGGTCAATGATTTAATCAATCATGCCAATATAATAAAGTCTCCATAAAAACCCAAAAGGGCTGAATTTGAAGAACTTACTGATAGTTGAGCACCTGGAAGTTTTTAGAGGGTGACATAACCAGAGAGGGCATAGAAGTACCATGCCATACCCACATACCTCCCCTATGCATCTCTTCATCTGTATCCTTTGAAATATCCCTTATCATAACCTGATAAATATAAGTAAGTGTTTCCCTGAGTTCTGTGAGCCACTCTAGCAAATTAATTGACTCCAAAGAGGGTGTGAGAACCCCAACTTGGAGCCAGTTGGTCAGAAGTTCCAGAGGCCTGGACTTGGACTGGTGCCTGAAGGAAGGGGCAGTCATGAGGACTGAGTCCTCAAACTGTGAAGTCTGAGGCTATCTCCAGGTAGACAGTATCAGAATTTAACTGAATTAGAGGACACCTAGCTGATGTCTGCTGCTTGATGTATAGGGGAAAACCCACACACAGATTCACTCACAGAAGTTTTCTGTGTTAATGATTGTTGTGATGTGAGATCAGAGTAGAAAAACATGTTGAGTATGCTTTTTCCACCCACAAAATCCTAAAGCAATCACCAAGAAAAAGGTTGAAGAACTATAGCTAACTAGACAATAAAAGAAATAAAATAGAATACTAAAACAATCAACATAAAGATGAAAAGAGGAAAAAAGAATCAAAGAATAGATTTCATAAACAGAAAACAAATGGCAAGGCCAGGCACGGTGGCTCACACCTATAATCCCAGCATTTTGGGAGGCCAAAGTAGGGGGATTGCTCAAGGTCAGGAGTTTGAGAACAACCTGGCCCAAATGGTGAAAGCCCATCTTAACTAAAAATATAAAAATTAGCTGGGCATGGTGGTGGGCACCTGTAATCCCAGCTACTCGGGAGGCTGAGGCAGGAGAATCGCTTGAACCTGGGAAGCAGAGGTTGCAGTGAGCCAAGATCACGCCACTGGGCCGGGCGCGGTGGCTCACACCTGTAATCCTAGCACTTTGGGAGGCTGAAGTGGGTGGATCACCTGAGGTCAGGAGTTCACGACCAGCCTGGCCATCATGGTGAAACCTCATCTTAAAAAAAAAAAAAGAAAAGAAAAAAAAACAAACAGCAAAATAGGAGTCTACAAACCAACCATATTTGTAATTACATAAAATATAAGGCTGGGCATGGTGGCTCACGCCTATAATCCTAGCACTTTGGGAGGCTGAGGCATGTGGATCACAAGGTCAGGAGATCGAGACCATCCTGGCCAACATGTAAAACCCAGTATCTACTAAAATACAAAAAATTAGCCAGGCGTCATGGTGCACGCCTGTAGTCCCAGCTACTCAGGAGGCTGAGGCAGGGGAATCGCTTGAACCCAGGAGGCGGAGATTGCAGTGAGCCAAGATCGTGTGACTGCACTCCAGCCTGGCAACAAAGCAAGACTACGTCTCAAAAAAAAAAAAAAAAAAAAAAATATAAATATATATATATATATGAACTCTAAAAAACATTTGAAGTCAGAGATTGTCAAAGTGAATTAAAAAACAGACCACAACTATATGCTGTCTACAAGTGCAATTTGTAAAGACACAGAGAAGTAAAAGGAAAGAAAAAGATATACTATACCATGAAAACACTAATGAAAAGAAAGCTTGGAGGCTAGGTAAGATGGCTCACACTTGTAATCTTGGAACTTTTGGAGGCCAAGGCAGGCAGACTACTTGAGGTTAGGAGTTTAAGACCAGCCTGGCCAACACAGCAAAATCCCATCTCTACTAAAAATACAAAAAGTAGCTGGGCGTGGTAGCACATGCCTGTAATCCCAGCTACTTGGGTTGCTGAGGCACAACAATCACTTGAACCCAGGAGACAGAGGCTGCAGTGAGCTGTGATCATGCCACTGTACTCTACCCTGGGTGACAGAGTGAGACTCAGTCTCAAAAAAAAAAAAAAAAAAAAAACAAGTAGACTTCAGTATAAAGAATTACCAGAGATAAATCAAAATATGTGAAGCAGCCAGGCACAGTGGTTCACACCTGTAATCCCAATCCCAGCACTTTGGGAGGCCAACGCAGGCAGATCATGAGGTCAGGAGTTTGAGACCAGCCTAACCAACATGGTGAAACCCTCTCGCTACTAAAAATACAAAAATTCGCTGGGTGTCATGGTGTGTGCCTGTAATCCCAGCTACTCAGAAGGCTGAGGCAGGAGAATTGCTTGAACTCAGGAGGTGGAGGTTGCAGTGAGCTGACGTCACACCACTGCACTCTAGCCTGGGCGACAGAGTGGGACTCCATCTCAGAAAATAATCTCCCCGAGTAGCTAGAACCACAGGTGCATACCACCATGCCCAACTAATTTTGTTATTTATTGTACAGACAATCTCACTATGTTGCCCAGGCTGGTCTTGAACTCCTGGGCTCAAAGGATCCTCTCATCTTGCCTTCCCAAAGTGCTGGGATTACAGGTGTGAGCTACCATGCCCAGCAGTACAAAAAAGTTTTTTTTAATTAGCTGAGCAGGAGTTCAATGTTACAGTTAGCTATAATAATTATATCAGCACACTCCTGCATGGGCAACAGAGCAAGACCCTATCTCTAAAAAAATTAAAAAATAAATATATAATTCAGAAAAGAGCAAACTCAATTAAAAACAAACAGAGAAAAGAAAAAACTAAGAACAGAAATCAATATAACAGAAAATTGACATTAGAAAAAAGCAATGACACCAAAAGTTACTTCTTTGAAAAGAAAAAAAGGGGGAAAAGTCCAAGAATGATCAATATCTGAAAGACAGTGCATCACTACAGATTGTACAGACATTAAAAGAATACCAGGAGACTAAACATCTGAAATCATCCAACCTACCTCTTCAAAGGAATATTTTTCTACAGTATGAAGAGCATCTTGGGTCTCATTCCATCCTCCAATAGAATAGATGCAGTCATTGAGGGCAGCCACGCCAAGATATGCTCTCCTAGTTCCCATTGGAGGAAGTGGAGACCAACGCTTAGAAAGTGGATCATACACTTCAAAAGAACGAAGTTCTATTCCGTCATTGCTGATGCCCCCAATTACATAAATTAAACCTGGAAATGAAATATTTTTGCTCAGATGCCATAGAAAGTAAGATACAAATAGTGATGAAAAGCAATGATTGTGATCTATGTTTCCTATGCCGATGCTATGTTTAATCTACGGCTTAAAATATTATTTAAGAGAAAATCAACTTTGTCAAGTTTATCACCTCACTATTCGGCAAGCTGCAAAAACAAAACCAGTAGAATTAATTTAAAATGGCATTGAGTTTTCAAATAACTTGAAATAATCTGTCAGCCAAGGATTTTTTTTTTTTTGGAGATGGAGTTTCACTCTTGCTGCCCAGGCTGGAGTACAATGGCATGATCTTGGCTCACCACAACTTCCACCTCCTCGGTTCAAGCGATTCTCCTGCCTCAGCCTCCCGAGTAGCTGGGATTACAGGCATGCACCACCATGCCCAGCTAATTTTGTCTTTTTAGTAGAGACGGAGTTTCTCCATTTTGGTCAGGGTGGTCTCAAACTCCTGACCTCAGGTGATCCACCCACCTTCGCCTTCCAAAGTGCTGGGATTATAGGCGTGAGCCACCATGCCCAGCACAGCCAAGGATTTTCTATCTAATTGTCTGCTTGGTGATCCCAGGTTCCAGATCCCCTGCTACCACCCATATATAAAACAGGAAAGAGGTTGGGCGTGGTGGCTTACACCTCTAATCCCAGCACTTTGGGGGACCGAGGTGGGCAGATCACAAGGGAAAGAGATTGATATCATCCTGGCCAACATGGTGAAACCCTGTCTCTACTAAAAATAGTAATTAAAAAAAATTAGCCAAGCATGGTGGTGTGTGCCCATAGTCTCAGCTACTGGGGAGGTTGAGGCAGGAGAATTGCTTGAAACTGGAAAACGAAAGTTGCAGTGAGCCAGCACGGTGCCACTGCACTCCAGCCTGGTGACAGAGTGAGACTGTCTCAAAAAACAAAAAAACAGGAAAGAAACATGGATTTTTTGTTTGTTTGTTTGTTTTGTTTTAGAGACAGGGTTTCACCATGTTGGTCAGGATAGTCTCGATCTCTTGACCTCGTGATCCACCCACCTCGGCCTCCCAAAGTGCTGGGATTACAGGTGCAAGCCACCGTGCCTGGCCTAGAAACATGGATTTTTTCCCCCTAAAAAATGTTATGCACTTAAGCTGGGAATGACATGGCCCTCTTTAGTGATGGCCTATCTGTTGCTCAGATGGACATAAAATAGAGAATTTAAATTTAAATAGTATGTGGCTAAATTAAGGTATCAGAATCAATTACTACAGTATACAGCTGGGCATAATGGTTCACAATCCCAGCACTTTGAGAGGACAGGGCAGGCAGATCACTTGAATTTGAAACCAACCTGGGCAAAAAATACAAAAAATACAAAATCAGCCAGGCATGGTGGTGCATGCCTGCAGTCTCAGCTACTCAGGAGACTGAGATGGGAGGATAGCTTGAGACTGGGAGGCAGAGGTGCAGTGAGCCAAGATTGCACCACTGCATTCCAGCCTGGGCAATAGAGCCAGATCTTGTCTCAAAAAAAAAAATCAATTACTACAGTAAAATATAATGTAATTTACATAGAATTTCCTTATAAACTCTGGCAATCTACAATTATTTTTGTTTTTTGTTTTTTTCTTTTTTTTTTTTAAGACAGGGTTTCACCATGTTGGTCAGGCTGGTCTTGAACTCCCAACCTCAGGTGATCTGCCCACCTTGGCCTCCAAAGTGCTTGGATTACAGGCGTGAGCCACCATGCCTGGCCTCTACAATTATTTTTGAATCTCTAGTGTTGTTCTTCATCTTCTGTCTTCTAAAGTGAGGAGTTACAAAGAATGGTATTTTAAGAAATGTGGGCTAAATGTTAGTAAACTTGGGTTTTAGTTCCAGCCTTGCCAGTAGCCAGCTATGAAAAAGCAACTCACAGCCTTCCTGATCTCCAGCTTCCTCATCTATAACTTAAAGAAACTAAAATAGGTAAGTTCAGGCCGGGTGTGGTGGCTCACACCTGTAATCCAAGCACTTTAGAGGCGAAGGCAGGTGGATCACCTGAGGTCGGGAGTTCAAGACCAGCCTGACCAACATGGTGAAAACCTGTCTTAAAAAAAAAAAAGAAAAGAAAAAGAAACTAAAATAGGTAAGTTCAAAGATCCCTTTCTAGTTAGCTCTATGATTTTAGATTGGATGATAAAAATAATAAATAGAAAACAATATAACATTAAACAGTAAGATACAGTTGGCACCACATAATTTGCTAGTGGAAATCAGAGAAGGTAATCACAAAGCAGAAGGAACTTGAGCAGGCTAGGCTGTCATACACAATGGGAAAGTCATTTTCTTTTCCACAGCTGCATATAAATCAGCTCTCCAATCCTAGACAGAGAATCAGGTTCTAGTTAAAACAGCTTACTACCTACCTCTCAGAGTGTAGTAGATAATTAAAATAATGTTTGTATACCACTTTAATATGCAACATAGAATTTTTAAAATCTGTCACAGGATTATATGCTATGTGAACTAAATCACAATGTACTTTGTAGAAAAAAAAAGCTAAAGAAGCCTACAAATAGAGACCATGAAAATAGTTTTTATTTTTATTTATTTTTTGAGACAGAGTCTCACTATTGCCCAGGCTGTAGTGCAGTGGCACCATCTCACTTACTGCAACCTCCGTCTCTTGGGTTCAAGCAAATTCTCCTGCCTCAGCCTCCCTACTAGCTGGGATTACAGGAGTGTGGTACCATGCCCAGCTAATTTTTGTATTTTTAGTAGAAATGAGGTTTCACCATTTCTTTGGTCTGGTTGGACTCGAACTCCTGACCTCAGGTAATCCTCCTGCCTCAGCTTCTCAAAGTGCTGGGATTACAGGCATGAGCCACCAAGCCTCAAAATTGTTTTTGATACTCTCTTCCTACTTAGAAATATTTACTTAGATGTTCACGGGAGAGAAAAGACAATAACAGATAACACTTTAAATGCTTATTTTGCTAGTCAGATATTCTTGCTTATTTGCAATTTTTAATTCTAGCCTTGTTTATTTTGAAAAAAATCAATTATTTTGCAATACAGAAATAAAAGTCAATGATAGGAGGTAAAAAGTAGAACTTCAATGCTGCTAGTATCAGTCATTCAATACCAACAGACCTAAAGTATACTTTTGTGAAAATAAGGCCTCAAACTCAAAACAGTTTTGCAGAACTACATTTTGAGGAAAAAATTTAATTTTTTTTTTCGAGATAGAGTCTCACTCTGTTGCCCAGGCTGGAGTGCAGTAGTGCAATCTTGGCTCACTGCAACCTCTGCCTCCTGGGTTCCAGTGATTCTCCTGCCTCAGCTTCTCAAGTAGCTAGGTCTACAGGTGCACACTACCACATCCAGATAATTTTTGTATTTTTTAGTAGAGACAAGGTTTTACCATATTGGCCAGGCTGGTCTCAAATTCCTGACCTTGTAATCTGCCTGCCTCAGCCTCCCAAAGTGCAAAGATTATAGACGTGAGCCACCATGCCCAGCTGAGGAAAAATATTTTATAAAGTCATTACCTTGCATTTCACAGCACCCAAAGTAGTAGCGTGACACAGCCATGTTGCCCACTACTTCCCATTTATTTTCATCAGGATCAAATCGTTCAATGGTGTTCCCTATCTCAGCTCCAACCCATCCACCTGTAACAAAATAGAAAAATGTTTATTTCTGGGATAAAGAAATCTTACTTATGACAAAGATCTTACAAAACATCTAAACCAAATACTTCATATTATGGATGAGTATTACATGAACCAAAGAGGTTATCTGTTCCACGATCACAAGAAAAAGTTAGAATCTGACCACGAGTAAAACTCAGGTCCTTTGCAAAATTGATGCTCTTCTGAGAAAAAAAAAAAATTCAAGTATTTTAACTCGGTGTCTAATTTTCACTAAAGACTAAAGCAAAACAAAACAAGCCCCAAAACTTCAATATATTGCATGGGAAAGACGGTATTTTGCAAAACTACCTTTTGAAATGACTTCTGGCTATTCAGAATGTTTATTCTAATCAAGGACAGCTCCAAGTCTAATCAGTATATTCTGTGTATTTGGTATAATTTCAGGAACTTCAAAAAGGCCCTTAATCCCCATAACAACATACTCTCCAATTCTTAAAATTGAAAATATTATTTCCCAAAATTAACTAAAAAATGCAGATACTTATGGAAGTAATAAAATATAATAGATTAAATCCACCTTCAGGTAAGTGATATTTTTTCCACAACAGGTTTTGATGGGGGGAAGACCCTGAGTTAGAGTGAACTGAAGGGATGACAAGGAGAAAATAGGGGAGACTGAGGGCTATGTCAACTTATAAGTTCCCTAGGAACAACCTTGATTCTAACATCTATTACACAGATAATTAAAGAAGTAGAGAAAGAGAGAGATCCAAGATGGCAGATTAGCAACAGCTCAGAAATGTAGCTCCCAGTGAAAGCGCAGAGAGCGAGTGGACGCCGCACTTTCAGACAAATTTTTGTTGCCCACAAAGTGGGAGCTACCCAGCGGAGGAGCCACACGGGTCGCCAGCACGACTTTTTTGGCCGGCACGGCTGTTTTGCCGGCGCCCCGGCACGGCGCTTCTCGGTGCAGAGTATACGGGACAGGGTGCCCTGTGAGTTGGGCCCGGCTGGTCCCATCCCCACAAGAAGAACAGCAATTGGAAACGCTGAGGACTGAGAGTTTCACAGCAAGCACAGCCGAACAGGGAAGATCGAGC
>CAUYLG010021728.1:0-32597 GCA_963573385.1 Cacajao melanocephalus | reverse complement strand
AGACTCCCACACAATAATAGTGGGAGACTTTAACATTATACTGTCAATATTAGACAGATCAACGAGATAGAAAATTAACAAGGATATCCAGGACTTGAACTCAGACCTGGAACAAGTAAACTTAACAAATATTTACAGAACTTTCCACCCCAAATCCACAAAACATACATTTTTCTCAGTATTATATTACACCTATTTTAAAAGTGAACACATAATTGGAAGTAAATCACTCCTCAGCAATTGCATAGCATTTCACAGGTTTAAATAAAATACTGGTTGGCTGCTTGTTTGTTATTTTCATCTCTTATTTCTTTCTGTCTCCATTGTTAAGCACAATTATTGGCATAAAAGAGGTTTTTAATATCCATTTTTAGACTGCATGCTAGCCTGGGCAATAGAACAAGAATCCCGTTCTCTCTCCCTCTTTCTCTTCCTCTTTCTTTCTCTCTTACATTCTTTTTTTTCTTTCTTTCACTCTCACTTTCTTTCCTTTTTCTTTCTTTCAAAAATAAAAATAAATAAATAACTTAAAAAACTTTTCATCACCTCTCTTAAAAAAAAAACAAAAACATTCAGATGTCTTGCAGCACAGAAGGAAAAAAAAGGAAAGAAAAAGAAAACAAAAATTGGCTTATCTATATAATCTATACTCTCAGAAAAATTCCTCCTGAAAAAAAAAATAAAAACCTAGCCTAAGAACACTCAAGGTACACTGTGCTGAAGTTTCAATGCAGAATCATGCTGTGAGCAAGAGCAAATGGCAAGCTGCAGCCCTTCATCAAATAGCATTAGAATCTTCCAAGATTCATGAAATCAAAGAATATCAGAGCTGGAAAGATACTCAGGGTGCAATAATCTAGTCTAAAAAACGGGGAAAATAAAGCCCAAAGAGAGGAAATGGAGTTTTGAAGCAAAGCTGGACCTAGGACCTAAGAGGCCAGACTCCCAACTCTGGTATCTTCTCTACACCATACCTCTTCACAAGATTGACTTTAAGGGAGTCAAGCGGCTAAGGAGAGGGTGGGCAAAAGAAAGTAAACACGGTACCAAGCAAATAAACCAACTCTTTGTGAATTCTCCTCTGCTGCTTTGTGGTGTGACTAAGGGAGAGTTATTCCTCCTCCATATGCCTTAATTTCAAGAGTTTCTATCTTAAATATCACATACTTTTTACTAAGAAACAGGATACAATTACTACTCATGCCTTAATGGGGCCTCCCATTCACTATACAGGTAAAGTCAAAAACAACTGACTATTAGAATGGAAAGACTATGAGAACCCTTAAACAGAAAGATAACATCCTTTTGGGGCAAGGAGGTACATTTTTTAAAAGATTACTCAACTGGATGACTCCACTGAAGGAATCCACATCCCTGACTTCACAGTCTAGTATGTAGACTCTGAGGAAAATAAGTTCACTTTTCTGAATCTTGGTTTCTTTAACAGTAAAATGAAAGGTACAGAAAACAGTGCATACTTTCTCCAAAAGTATACCTACTAAAATGTTGACTGTGAACCCTTTAAGGATCTAGCTGGACCACTGCAGATGGTTTAAACTTGCCATTGCTGATTTTTTCTATCCCCTACCTTGATACCAAGTATTTACTGTCTTACTGCTAAGTATATCATATACTTTCTCAATATCCTCATTCTCTGTTTTTCTCTTTCATTTTAAGTGCATGTTAGACACTTAAAGATCTACGAAAAATATATAAACCCTTAGTAACAGGTAAATAACTAGAATTATCTAAATCTTTTTTTTTTTTTTTTTGAGACCCGAGTTTCACTTTTGTTGCCCAGGCTGGAGTGCAATGGTGTGATCTTGGCTCACTGCAACCTCCACCTCCCAGGTTTAGGCAATTCTCCTGCTTTAGCCTCCCAAGTAGCCGGGATTACAGGCATGTGCCACTACACCCAGCTAATTTTGTATTTTTTAGTAGAGATGGAGTTTCTCCATGTTGGTCAGGCTGGTCTCCAACTCCCAACCCCAGGTGATCCGCCTGCCTCGGCCTCCCAAAGTGCTGGGATTACAGGTGTGAGCCACCATACCCGGCCCAGTAACTACAATTTTCAATAAACAGAGAAAAAAACGTGCTGAGTGTGAGAAAGATTTTTACTGAAACACATCAGTCTACAGCCAATTCAGCATTCTCTGTTCAGAGGCTGCCTCTTTCTAGGGATATGGCTAATAGTGAAAACACAAAATAATGTGAGGAAAGAGGACAAAGGTTTCATTTTCCGCTGTCTCATCGGCACATCTTAATATGGAGGACACAGTATATCAGAGATTAAAGCCAGAAGTTAAATCAATGCAAAAGGAAATGTAAGCTCCAATGTCAATTATGAAAAGTAATGAGTCCTAAATAAGCAAGTACTTGCCTGCCTGCCTACTAAGACTGGGTTAAAGATTATTTCTATCAACAAGGTTATAAACAGTAATTTTCAACTCTTAGTATGGATATACAATTACCTGGGTACTTGTTAAAATTACAGATTCCTGGGTACCATTTTCAAATCTTCTGGTTAAGTGGATCTATTGCAGAGCCCATAGATTTGCATTTGCATTCTGATACAGATAGTTCACAGACTATACTTTTTAAAAATACTGTGAAGTGTATGTGGGAAGGGAATCATTAGGTCTCCTCGACACCTAAATATATGTCTTCTGGAGTGGTATAATCCACAGTAAAATATGTGTTCCAAGGATGGCACACAGGCCAATTTTTAACTATACCAGGCCCACTCCCTCCCGTAGACATTTTTGAGAATCAATATGAGCTGATTTCAATCACTGAACAAAGTGATCCTCCCTCCCTTCTACCTTCTAAAGCAATTCCTGAAGTCAGTGTTCTCTCTACTCATATAAAGCACCCTTCATGACTAAAACACACTATGTTGGCTCCTTTTCTTTGAGGGCCACTCAGCTTCATCCTGGGTTCTGTCTGTCATCAAAAGCTTCCATATCATTCTATCTAAAATAAGATCTTATTTTAAAACAAGCAAGGCAGGTGCAGAGGCTCATGCTTGTAATCCCAGCATATTGGGAGGATAAGGCAGGAGAATCAGTTGAGCCCAGGAGTCTGGGGCCAGCCTGAGCAACATAGTGAGACCCAACATACTTGCTTCTCCTGTTTTACTTCCCTTCATGGTTCTTAGTTATTTCCTGAGGCTCTTTTCTTTTGAGACAAAATCTCACTCTGTTGCCCAGGCTGGAGTGCTGTGGTGCAATCTTGGCTCACTGCAACCTTCGCCTCCCGGGTTCAAGCGATTCTCCTGCCTCAGCCACCCAAATAGCTGGGATTACAGGCACGTGCCACCACGCCCAGCTAATGTTTGTATTTTTAGTAAAGATGGAGTTTCACCATGTTGGCCAGGATCATCTCAATCTCTTGACCTCGTGGTCTGCCCATCTTGGCATCCCAAGGTGCTGAGATTACAGAAGTAAGCCACCGCGCCCAGCCCAAGATTCATTGTATTTTATATTTATTCACACTGTCTCTCTCACTTGAATGTAAGCTCTATTAGAAAAGGGGCTTCCCTACCACTATCATTGTATTCCTAGAACCCAGAACAGTACCTGGCACATGACAGATGCTCAACAGAAGTTTATACACAAAGAAGGTACCATTTTAGAAAACAAAGTAAGTTCTTACTCTTACACCCTGTTCAGTTTATTACTGTCCACTGTACTTTCATCCTGGATGGCCACTCTTGCTTTTGATGTTTACAGAATTCAGGAAACTGAATATAGGTACCAGCCCAGAGAGGCTCCCTGCTACCTGATCTTCACTACTCTATGGTAATGTGCAATTTCTCTCCCAACTGAACTATAACAGAAGTTTAAATGTCTAGCCTACAGATAGATGTTTCCACATGCCTTAAACCCCACAGGAATGAGTTGGCTTTTACTATGTGAGAAATCAAATGTAATGCTGGCAAATACCAGTGTGAGAGCTGCAAGTTTCAACAAAAGCAGCACACAGTACACTGGCAGCCAAAATCACGTCACTCTATTCTGTATTAGGTCAGTCAAACACTTCCTGTCAAGACTCAGTAACTCTCGCCACACATTTTTGTCTATTCATTCGTCTACAGGCAGTAATGTCTTAAAAAACACATATTATATTAAGTGCTTTATATACATCACCTATTTCTCAAAATAATTCTGTAAGTATTATTATTATTTTAGAGATTACAAAATTGAAGCTCCAAGGGGCTTAGCAATTTGCAACTAACAACTAATTAACAGGGCTGGGATTTGAATTCAGGTCTACCTGACTTTAAATTCTTTTTTCACTGTAATAGTTTAATTCTTAAGGCTTCCCCCACCACCTCCCACCCTTTGCACTAAGCCTGGCACACAGAAGATATTTAATATTTACTGAATCCATCAGAGTTAAAAAGGATAATTTAATTCAAACTCAAGGATATGTCTAGGATCAAATTCTTCTGCTCCAATTTTAATTTTAAAAAGAAAAAATTAAGCCAGGCGCAGTGGCTCACACCTGTAATCCCAGCACTTTGGGAGGCCAAGGTGGGCGGATCACAAGGTCAGGAACTCAAGACCATCCTGGCTAACATGGTGAAACCCCATCTCTACTAAAAACACAAAAAAGTAGCTGGGCGTGGTGGCACACGCCTGTAGTCCCAGCTACTCGGGAGGCTGAGGCAGGAGAATCACATGAAACCAGGAGGGGGAGACTGCAATGAGCCAAGATCACGCCACTGCACTCCAGCCTGGGCGACACAGCGAGACTCCATCTCAAAAAAAAAAAAAAAAAAGAAAAAGAAAAAATTAAGTTCATTCAACTACTTTTGAATTTAAAAAAAAAAGTGGAAAATACAGATTTTTCAGTTAAAAAAAAAAATACTAGGTTTATTCCAAAATGGAACCTGTCATAACATAATTCATTACTATGGGAATTTGGATAGAAAGCAAGTGAAATCATAAAAGGCAGCATAACTTAGTGTACTAAGAGGTGGATGTGAAGTAAAATCTGAATTTTTTAATACATTTCAGCTAAAATAGAGATAAATGTATTTGCCTCCCCATCTAACAATCATGCCCTAAAGTTCAAATGTGCTAATGCTTATAAAAACACTTCATAAATGTAAAGTGTTTTATACAAAATTAATTAGTGTTAATTGAGCCTTGAAGACAGAATAAAAGCCTCTTAAGGCCAGCATTATTAAAAGTCCCACCATATTTGGAGCATTATAAGGTAAACATCTTAAACTAGTTTATCCTTAAGAAAGAAAGGATGTGGCTTTACCCATTACTAATCTTTTTATAGTATGTCTAAGTGCTAGCTCTCCAACTGACACTATTAAGTCTCCAACAGCAGAGAGCTGGGATACACACCTCAATATATTGTTTTATTTTGAGAAGGATTATAACCCTGGTCTCATTGTGGGAGAGGGACACTGGGTTTTTCTATGGCTAGATAATAATTCCCTCCTTTCATGCTAAGGCCCTTATCTATTCAGAACATATACTGTCAGATCTGTAACACTGAGTGATAAAAAAAAATATTCCAGATTATTTCTACCAGCTATAAAAGCTATGCTTCTTAGAGGGAGACATAAACATTAACAGCATAAGCCTATATATTGGACTTAGTCTTCTCTAAGCGAAAGAGAAAATAAACAAAATACTCCCACAATCTTAAAATAGTATAGCATCAGTCCTAACGAATGTCACAAAGTGCATTTATCGATGACATTGCTGAGACTGATATGAAATGATAAAATATTTTTAAACCCAGTGGAATTTGGGTAGATGAGTGAGAGACTGTTTAGAAGCTATTGGGATTGTGTGCATGTGATGAGGCATATTTTAAATGATCAAGATAGGAAAATCTCATCATTAGACTCACCATTCTTATTTTCAGCCCTCAAAAATTAATAACCATTGCCCTACCAAAACCCAGATTATAAAGATGACAATGAGGCCGGGCATGGTGGCTCACACCTGCAATCCCAGCACTTTGGGAGGCCAAGGGGGGCAGATCACCTGAGGTCAGGCGTTTGAGACCAGCCTGACAAACGTGGTGAAACCTTGTCTCTACTAAAAATACAAAAATCAGCCAGGTGTGGTGGTGCATGCCTGTAATCCCAGCTACTCAAGAGGCTGAGGCAGGAGAATCATTTGAATCTGGGAAGTGGGGGTTGCAGTGAGCTGAGATTGTGCCACTGCACTCCAGCCTGGGCCACCAAGCAAGACTCCGTCTCTAAATAAATAAATAAGACAATGAGCTTCAGAATCTTGCAACACATTTTAACATCAGCGTAGCCTTATCATTCTACATTTTCTCCAATGATTCCACCCCTACTAGAGAAACAAATTCCATCCCATCAAATGTTCCTAAGAAAGTAAGATCAGTTAAAATATTCTCCTCCCCTGGTTCATTCATTTTCTGCATCTGTATCTATATTTATATATGTACCATGTGCCAGAATCACAATTCCATTTTATATCTGCAAGTGATCAGGGCTGAGTTTCAAAGAATACATGTGCACATAGCAGACAATGTTATAAATATTATAAGTAAACAGATTTAGAATACAGGTGACTAACACATAAGTAAGACGTATAAGGGGTATCCACAGTAACTACAGATTAGCCTAAACTCCTTAATGCATCACTCAAGGCCCTGGCAAGCTGGCGGTTATCTTTTTCCTTCTACGGACAGACTAATCTACTCATTTCCTGAAGACAAATAATGTTGTAACTTTTGCCAGACATTTTCCCTGCCTGGAATGCCCTCTCCATCTTATCAAATCTATTCAAGAAATTCAATGCTATCCTCCTCTTCAGTGGAATCTTTCCACACTCACGACTCTTTAACTCTACCCTTGTTAAAAACCTACTGACATTCAGTATATACGCATATATGACTATGATAGATGTACTGTTCTTTCATACAGGACATGCATAAACATTTGTGTGTGTGTTTATGTCATAACACTCGAACTAAAATACAAAACTCCTTGAAGGTCCAGAACTGCTGTTTCTTTGTATTTTTACCTGTACAATATTATGAATACAACAGTTATTCAATACAAATCTGTTTAGGAAAAAAAAAATAAAAGAGGGAAAGAGGAGGGTATCCTTAGGATCCACCAAGTTAATAGTTTCCTTTTTTTTTTTTTTGGTAGAGATGGGGTCTCAGTATATAGCCCAGGACAGTCCTGAATTCCTGGGCCCAAGCAATCCTCCCACCTCAGCCTCTCAAAGTGCTGGGATTTCAGGCATGAGCTACCATGCCCAGTCCCCAAATTAATAGTTTCTTGAAATTAAGCCCTTATCAATGGCCTGAATCCTTCAGTTGTTTTATGGAGTACCATTTGTATTCATCAATGGTTTCCCATCACTTAAAATAAAACTCTACAGAATCTGGATATTGCCACCCCTCCTACTTTATCTCCTATCATATTTTACCATTCTCTCTGATCCCTCTCACTCACTGTTCCATATACATTGGCCTCCTGGGTCCTCACATTGGCCAGCTCATTTCCACCTTAAGATCTTTCTAATTGGGGGCCGGACGAGGTGGCTCATGCCTGTAATCCCAGCACTTTGGGAGGCCAAGGCGGGCAGATCACCTGAGGTCAGGAGTTCAAGATCAGCCTGGCCAACATGGCGAAACCCCATCTCTACTAAAAATACAAAAATTAGCCAGGCATGGTGGTGGGCACCTGTAATCCTAGCTACTCGGGAGGCTGAGGCAGGAGAATCGCTTGAACCTGGGAGGTGGAGTTTGCAGTGAGCCGAGATTGCACCAGTGCACTCCAGCCTGGGTAACAGAGCGAGACTTCTTCTCAAAAAAAATGATCTTTCTACTTGGAGCTTTCTCTGCCTTCCCTCAGATCTTCCCATGGCAACTACCTCCTCCTAATTCAAGTCACAGTTCAAATATCATTCCTCAGAAATGCTTTAACTGATAATCCTAGCTAAAGCTGTACTCTTCTCACATTACTTCCTAGTATGTGAAACTTCTTTTTCTCCATCTCAATCTGAAATGGTTCTGTTGATATGCTTACTACTCATCTCTCCCAACTAGTATGTAAACTCCATGAAGAGGATTTTGAGTTTCATTCACCACTGTATCCCAGTGCCTAGCCTGATATGCAGAAGAAGGCAGTCAATAAATATTAATCAAAAAAAAAAAAAAAACCAGAGTTTGTTTCCTATCAGCTAATACTTAGTTCTCTTCAGGAGCAAGAACATTGTTTCTTGCTGGGATTACAAGTGCCTGCCACCACACCCAGCTAATTTTTGTATTTTTAGTAGAGATAGGTTTTGCCATATTGGCCAGGCTGGTCTCGACCTCCTGACCAAAGTGCTGGGATTATGGGCTGGAGCCACCACATCCGGCCCTCCTGCTACTTTTTAAAAGACAGGGTCTCACTCTGTGGCCCAGGCTGGAGTGCAGTGGTGTGATCATAGTTCACTGCAGCTCTAACTTCTGGGTTCAAGCAATCGTCTCCCCTCAGCCTCTTGAGTAGCTAGTACTACAGACATCTGCCACCACGTCTGACCTTTTTTTTTTTTTTTTTTTTTTGAGAGAGAGAGTCTCGCTCTTGTCACCCAGCCTGGAGTGCAATAGCGCGATCTTGATTCACTGCAACCTCCACCTCCCAGGTTCAAGTGATTCTCCTGCCTCAGCCTCCCAAGTAGATGGAATCATGGGCACCCGCCACCACGCTCGGCTAGTTTTTTTTATTTTCGGTAAAGACAGGGTTTCACCATGTTTTGGCCAGGCTGGTCTCCAACTC
Organism: Cacajao melanocephalus; assembly: GCA_963573385.1. Taxonomy (NCBI): domain Eukaryota; kingdom Metazoa; phylum Chordata; class Mammalia; order Primates; family Pitheciidae; genus Cacajao; species Cacajao melanocephalus. Next base: position 23,818 of record CAUYLG010021728.1, on the reverse strand, counting down.
CTGACCTCAGGTGATCCACCTGCCTCGGCCTCCCAAAGTGCTGGGATTACAGGCATCAGGCACCACACCCGGCCCACACCTGGCTTATTTTTTATTTTCGTAGAGACAGTGTCTCACTATGTTGTCCAAGCTGGTGTTCCCTACCTTTAATCTCCCACAATACCTAACAGACTAAATGCACTGAAATCACCAAATAACTGCTCAACGAATGAGGACAGAAATATGGTATTTCCTTTTCTGGCACACCCCCTCCAGTTACATCTTTAAGACAACAAACATTCATTAAGTACCTACCATGGGTAAGGCAGTGAGCTGGGAATCATTCTAATTTCTTTTTCAATTTATCATGCTCATCAATGATATTCTGAAAGGTCCAACACCTGGTCGTAAGCTAAAGAAGCCTTGACACCACCACCTCCAGTCTGATTATCTCATTTTATTGAACAAAGAAATGCAACTAATCACAGCTACCTGCAGGGCACCATATAAACGTAGTCATTATTTTTTATGTCAGGAGACCACATAGAAAACTTTACTGTCCAATTCTTAATATGTGTCAGTCTCTCATCTACTATTATTCTTCAAGATAACATTTCTTTTAAAAAAATGAACTATATAAGACATTCCTGAGAAATCTGGAGACATCCGAACATGGACTGACTGAAAAAAACAACTGTTTAGGTGTGATAAAGATATGGTAGTTATGTAGCAGATTATCCTTATTATTTAGGGTGGCACATCTGCAGCTTGTCAAATTGTTCAGAAAAAAAAAAGTTTTGAAATATATAGAGATACAGATATTAACAGCTACTTAAGTATAATAAGGCAAACAGTCGACAATTACAGAATTCCAGTGAATATTCTAGTAAGTATTCTATCAACTTTTCCCTATACTTGAAATTTTTCATAAGAAGTTGGTGAGAAGAAAATATTTAAGAAGATTATTATGTACAATTTTCTGGACCATCTACTTGATGGTCTGTAATACAAGCTTGATCCGGAAAATACTACAGGACTCAGAAAGTGAACCACTAAAACACAAAAAATACTGACATTAAGAAGTAAGGAACCCAAGGCAAAAACTACTTCCAGTTCAGCCTAGGCTAGGTCCCTTACTTTTTTTGTGTGTTTGTTTTTGAGACAGAGTCTCACCCTTGTCACTCCGGCTGGAGTGCAGTGGCGCAATCTCAGCTCACTACAACCTCTGCCTCCTGGGTTCAAGCAATTCTCCTGCTTCAGCCTCTGGAGTAGCTGGGACCACAGGTGCGAGCCACCACACCCGGCTAATTTTTTGTATTTTAGTACAGATGGGGTTTGACTGTGTTGGACAGGATGGTCTCGATCTCCTGACTTTGTGTTCCGCCTGCCTCGGCCCCCCAAAGAGCTGGGATTACAGGCATGAACCACCGCGCCCAGGAAGATCCTTTCTTCTTAAGCAGCCTTGGGCTCAGAAAAGAAAGACACTCTTAGCAAACTAACACAAGAACAGAAAACCAAACACCAAATGTTCTCACTCATAAGGAGGAATTGAACAATGAGAACACATGGACACAGGGAGGGGAACATCACACACCAGGGCCTGTTGGGGGACCAGGGACTAGGGGAGGGATAACATTAGGAGAAATACCTAATGTAGATGATAGGTTGATGGGTGCAGCATATCACTATGGCACGTGTACACCTACGTAACAAACCTGCACGTTCTGCACATGTACCCCAGCACGTAAAGTTAAATAAATAAATAAATAAAAGACACTCTATTTTGGAAGCCGCCTTCTAGAAAGCACAACACACGCAGATCCAATTTTTCAGCCTTACCCTCCCAAGGAGACAAGTCTATGATGGGAAACTAAACTATAGAAATCAGTGACTATATAAATGAAAACAGCTTCCTAAGCTCACAGGCATTTAAAAAATATAATTTAATTATTATTGCTATTATTACTTAAGCAGATATTAAGAACTATAATCACAACCACCAGTGTAAAAATTGATTCAAGCCAAGATTATTGGTGGATGCTAAAACCATTTGATTGGAAAATAGGATATTTATACTCTCTCAAAGTCACCCCATAGATTTCTTACAAAGGGAACTAGGGATCCTTACAATGGAGAAATAAAACTTACCATCAACAATAATGAGACAAGCTGGGTGTGGTGGCTCATGCCTGTAATCCCAGCACTTTGGAAGGCCGAGGCGGGTGGATCACTTGAGGTCAGGAGTTCGAGATCAGACTGGCCAAAATAGTGAAACTCCATCTCTACTAAAAATATAAAAATTAGCCACGCACGGTGGCGCACACTTGTCATCCCAGCTACTTGGGAGACTAAGGCAGGAGGAGCACTTGAAACTAGGAGGGGGGGCTGCAGCAAGCCGAAATCAAGCCACTGCACTTCAGCCTGAGCAACAGAGAGAGACTCCGTCTCAGAAAGGGAAAGGGAAAAGGAAAGGGAAGGAAGGGAAGAAACAGATTGACGTGATATGACGCCCAATACAACACAAGGTGAAGTACACAGTAATATTTCTTCACAAAAATGTTTATCCTGAATCTAAGTATAAGAAAACAATCAGGCCGGGCTCGGTGAATCACACCTATAATCCCAGAACTTTGGGAGGCCAAGGCAGGTGGATCACCTGAGCTAGGGAGTTCAAAACCACCCTAGACAACATGGAGAAACCGCATCTCTACCAAAAATACAAAATTAGCCAGGCATGCGGTGCATGCCTGTAATCCCAGCTACTCAGGAGGCTGAGGCTGGAGAATCACTTGAACCCAGGAGGCAGAGGTTGCAGTGAGCCAAGATTGCACCATTACACTCCAGCCTGGGGAACAAGAGTGAAACTCCGTCTCAAAACAAAAGGAAAAAAAGAAAAAGAAGAAAAAAAAAAGCAATCAGACAAATCTGATTTACGGGACATTATACCTGGACTCTTCCAAAGGAGAATGTTATTAAAGATATACAAACATTGATTTGCAGTAGCTTAAAAATTAAATAAATAAAAATAAATTTAAAAAATAAAAGACATACACACAAACAAGTTAAAATGGACTGTTCCAGATCAGAGATTTGCAAACTCAAGTTTTATAGGAACAGAGCAATGCCCATTTGTTTATATATAATTTATGGCTGTTTTTCCCTCACAAGAGACAGGATGACCCACAAAGCTGAAAATAGTATCTAGTTCTTTACAGAAAAAGTCTGCTAACTCCTACTCTAGATTAAAAGAGACATGAGGCCAGGCATAATGACTCACATCTGTAATCCCAACATTCTGGGAGCCCAAGACAGGAGGATCACTTGAGCCCAGGAATCTGAGACCAGCCTGGGCAACATTGCAAGACCCCATTTCTATAAAAAAAATTTAAAAACTGCCGGGTGTGGTGGTGCGCATCTGTAGTCCCAGCTACTCAGGAGGCTCACTTGAGTCCAGGCGATGGAGGCTACCGTGAACTATGAACACACCTCTGCACTTCAGCCTTGGTGAAAGAGTGAGACCCTATCTCTTAAAAAATAAACAAGGCCAGGTGTGGTGGCTCATCCCTGAAATCCCAGCACTTTGGGAGATATAGGCAGGAAGATTATTTGCACTCCAGTTCAAGACCAGCCTGGGCAACATGGTGAGACCCTGTCTCCACAAAAAAATTTTTTTAATTAGCTGGGCATGGTGGTGCATGCCTGTGGTCCCAGCTGCTTGGAAGCCTGAGGCAGGAGAATTGCTTGAGCCCAGGAAGTTACGATTGCACTGAACCATGATCAGGCAACTACACTCCACCCTGGGGGAAAGCACAAGACCCTGTCCGAAACAAAAACAGCAGTAGAAATGAATTGCCGTGCTTTTTTTTTTCCAACTTTTAAATTCAGGGGTACATATGCAGAATGTGCAGGTTTGTTACACAGGTAAATGTGTGCCATAGTGGTTTGCTACACAGATCATCCCATCACCTAGGTAACTAGGCCCAGCATCCATTAGCTGCTCTTCCTGATGCCCTCCCTCCCATCACCCCCATCATGCTTTATTAACCAATGAAAGCTCAATACAAAAAATTCAATCCCCTGGAGTATGTTTCAAGAAGAATCTGTGTAACAAGGAACTATCACCAACAAAACAAATACCAATCCACAATTCTTTGTTTGGGGCTAAATATGTTTTGGAATTCAAAATTTTTCAAACTTTGGAAACTTAACAGGGAGTAGGGCAGCACCCAAAAGGCAAACAATATTTCTACAATTAAATATGTGAATAATCATAAAAAGTGAGATAAAGATTATAAATAGCCTACTTCAATTCACGTCAGGTTTTGCCACGAGGCTAATTACTTTATTCATTTTTAAATGTATTCTGGCTTTTAGAATTACTTACAAAGAACTATGGACTCCTTGGAAATATTCTACACTTGTATCAAATCATTTAATCAGCCTACACAGTACCTACTTATGGGGTGGAGTTGGGTAGACTTCAGATATTTTCCAAGAAAACTGTTATTTGTGATTCCAATATAGTTGCAAACTCCACTAAGATTTGGGAAAACCACATTAATATGAACAAGTGGTTAGGAACAGGCACAGTACTGGAATAAATCATTTTAATCAGGATTCAAAGCAACCAGAGAGAACATGGGTTGGGATAGCGCAAAAGCACTCATGTTGGACTGAAGTTGCTGTACATATATCACACATAGCCAATTCAAGGGCTTAGAGATACGTGTAACTGTTTAAGCTGCAAATAGGTCCTTAAAGGAAGGGAAGATGATTAAAATTTTAAACTATGAATCAACTTATACCTAAAATATGTAACAGATGTTGGTTTTACTTGATGCTACAAATTATTAGGGATCAGAATTTGGAGATAAATTACTGTAACCCTTAGTTGAGAAGCTGGCAAAGTCTTGATATAACTCCTTAACCAGACTCTACCTTAGTAATCCATGACAAAGCAGTATGCTGGAAACAGTGGTGAACTTAAAGTTCAGGAGATCTCAATTCTGCTAGTACCTAATTATACCCCTGAGCCAGAAATACAGTAGACACCCAGCAAATGGGTTACTCAATCAATGAACTTTTTTGTGCCTCTAATTCATCATTTTTGTCACAGAACACTGGATGAAGGTTTTGTTTAGCTATAAATTCTTTTTTTTTTTTGAGACGGAGTCTTGCTCTGTCATCCAAGCTGGAGTGCAGTGATACGATCTCAGCTTACTGCAACCTCCACCTCCCAGGTTCAAGCAATTCTCCTGCCTCAGCCTCCGGAGTAGCTGAGACTGCAGGCTCGTGCCACCATGCCCAGCTAATTTTTGTATTTTTAGTAGAGACAGGGTTTCACTGTGTTAGCCAGGATGGTCTCAATCCCTTGACCTCAAGTGATCCGTCCACCTCAGCCTCCCAAAGTGCTGGGATTACAGGCATGAGCCACCACACCCAGCCTAGCTATAAATTCTTAAATAAAAATGCAGGTTTAGGCCGTGGTGGCTCACGCCTATAATCCCAGCACTTTGGGAGGCCAAGGCGGGCAGATTACGAGGTCAAAAGTTTGAGACCAGCCTCGCCAAAATAGTCTCTACTAAAAATACAAAAATTAGCTGAGCATGGTAGTCCCAGTTACTTGGGAGTCTGAGGCAGGAGAATCTCTTGAACCCAGGAAGCAGAGGTTGCGGTGAGCCAAGATCGGACCACTGCACTCCAGCCCGGGCAACAGAGTGAGACCAAAAGAAAAAAAATGTAGGTTTATTCAAATGACTAGAGTTGGTCAAAATTAAATATGACTAGTTTAAAAGAAACAGAGAGTCCTTCATTAAAGAGGAAAAAACAAAACAAAATTTTCCAGCAAAGGTAAAACAGCATTACATAGGTTCTGTGGTAAGAACAAATGAGAGGGAGTATAATCTGATCTACAATACATGTGCCCCCCAGGACCTTATCAACTCAAACTTTAGTATTGGGTGACCTTAAAGATTAGTCCAAATCATTCACTTTATATAAGTGAAGTAAAAAATTCTGACTCTGAAAAAATTACATAATATATCCAAGGTCATACTCTCTGGCTTGATAATGACAGGACTAAAACCCAAAGTTTCTCAGCTCCTGGTTAAATGCTTACTTCCTTTCTTGTAATCAAAGTCTTCTAGGACTGCATAACAATGATGCTATCTGTCATATGGCAATCACTTCAGTCAACACATGCTCTGTCAGAACCTCTAGTTCCTCTATATCATCTTTATATATGGCATGGGCAATGAGCTCTAGGCAATTAAATCAAAAAACCCACATAGAAAGTATCTGCAAATCCTGTATCCAGTAAGAGACAAGTATCCAGAATATATAGCGAGATACAGAGAGCTTATGACTGAACAATAAAAAGATAAATATCTAACTAAAAATGGGCAAAGGATTTGCATAGGCATTTCTCCAAACAAGATATATGAATAGCCAATAAGCATATGAAAAGATGCTCAACATCATTAACTGTTAGGAAACTGCAAATCAAAACCAAAGTGAGGCTGGGCACAGTGGCTCACGCCTATAATCCCAGCACTTTGGGAGGCCAAAGTGGGTGGATTACCTGAGGTCAGGAGTTTGAGAGCAGCCTGGCCAACATGTCAACACCCCACCTCTACCAAAAATACAAAAATTAGCCGGGTGTGATGGTGCATGCCTGCAATCCCAGCTACTTGGGAGGCTGAGGCAGAAGAACTGCTTGAACCCAGGAGGTGGAGAAGACAGTGAGCTGAGATCGTGCCAACTGCACTCCAGCCTGGGTGACAAAAGTGAAACTCCGTCTCAAAAAAAAAAAAAAATTAGATGACACTTCACCCCCACTAGTATGGCTACAATAAAAAAAAGACAATAACAAGTGTTACGAGAATGTGGAGAAACTGGAACGCTCATACATTGCTATTGAGAATGTAACATGATACAGAAACCGTGAAAAAAATCTGGCAGTTTGTCAAAAAGTTAAACACAGAGTTACTATATGACCCAACAATTCTACTCTAGGAATACACCCCCAAAAATGAAAACTTATATCCATATCAAAACTTGTAGAGCAAGCATTGTTCATGACAGCCAAAAAGTGAAAACAACCCAAATGTCCATCAACTAATAAACAGATAAACAAAATGTAGTTTTTTTTGTTTGTTTGTTTTGTTTTGTTTTTTGAGACAGGAGTCTCGCTCTGCTGCCCAGGCTGGAGTGCAATGGCATGATCTTGACTCACTGCAACCTCCACTTCCCGGGTTCAAGGGATTCTCCTGTCTTAGCCTCCCAAGTATTTGGGGTTACAGGTGCACACTGTCACGCCCAGCTAAGTTTTTTTTATATCTTTGTAGAGATGGAGTTTCACCTCGTTGCCCGGGCTGGTCTCAAACTCCTGAGCTCAGGCAATCTACCCAACCTCAGCCTCCCAAAGAGCTAGGATTATAGGCACGAGCTACCGCACCCGGCCACAAAATGTAGTATTATTATACAACGGGTTATTAGTCCTGAAAAAATAAGATGAAGTATTGATAGATACCACAAAACGTGGATGAACCTGGAAAACACTACAGAAAGAAGTCAGACACAAAAGTCTACATATGGTATGATTCCTTTTATACAAAAAGTCCAGAATAGGCAAATCCACACAGATGGAAAGTAGATTATGATTACCAGGGGCTAGAATAGCAGAGAACAGAGTGACTGCTAATGAGTATGGGTTTCTTCTTGGGGTGATAAAAATGTTCTGAAATTAAATAATGATGATGGTTGCACAACCCTGTGAATGCATTTTTTTAAATCACTGAATTATACACATAAAATGATTTTTATGGTATGTGGATTATATGCGTATGTATATATATTATATATATATGAGGCTGGGTGCAGTGGCTCACGCCTGTAATCCCAGCACTTTGAGAGGCCAAGGTGGGCAGATTACCTGAGCTCAGGAGGTCATCACCACCCTGGGCAACATGGTGAAACCTCATCTCTACTAAAAATATAAAAAGTAGCCAGGCATGGTGGTACATGCCTGTAGTCCCAGCTACTCAGGAGGCTGAGGTGGGAGGATCGCGTGAATCTGGGAGGCGGAGGTTGCAGTGAGCTGAGATCATACTGCAACATTATACTCCAGCCTGGGTGACAAAGCAAGACTCCATCTCAAAAATACATATATCTATATACATCATATAGATATATACATGACATATATATATATATAGTACATATAATGTGTGTATATATATTTTTTCTCTTTTTTTAAACACACACACATAGACACCAAAACATACTTATCACTCATTTCCCATTCATGCCCTCTCTGGTTGGAAAATGTAAAATGCCAACACAAGGTGAAAGCATCAAGGTCTCGATTCAGTATCTATTGAGCAAGGCATGTGCTATGAAGTGGGAATACAGAGATAGTCTGTTCTTATGATATTCATAGTCTATTATAAATAGATAAAAGTATGCAAATAATTACAACACAATGTGTCAAGTGCAACAACAGATATACAAAGGGCAGAAGGAGGTATAGTTGACCCTTGAACAACATGGGTTTGAACTGCACAGGTCCATTTACGGATGGATTTTCTTCTACCTCTACTACCCCAAGACAGCAAGACCAACTCTTCCTCTTCCTCCTCAGCCTACTCAATGTGAAGATAACAAGGAAGACCTTTATGATGATCTTCTTCCACTTAATGGATAGTAAATATATTTTCTCCTGCTTATAATTTTCATAACATTTTCTCTAGCTTAATTTATTATAAGAGTACAAGTATATAATACACGTAACACAGAAAATATGTGGGTTTTATGGGTTTAATGCAGTGGTTCACACCTGGAATCCCAACACTTTGGGAGGCCAAAGCAGGAGGACTGCTTGAGGCCAGGAAGTTCAAGACCAGCCTTGGCAACATAGCAAGACCTCGTCTGTACAAGCAAATTTCAAAAATTAGCTGAGCTTCGTGGCACGTACCTATAGACCCAGATACTTAGGAGGCTAAGGTGGGAGGATCACTTGAGCCTGGGAGGCTGAGGCTGCCGTGAGCTGTGATCATGCCACTGTATTCCAGCCTGGAGTGCATAGCAAGACTCTGTCTCAAAAAAAAAAAAAAAGTGTTAACTGTTTATGTTATTGGTCAACAGCAGGCTATTAAGTTTTGAGGAAGTCAGAGATAACACTCAGGCCTGGGAGAGAATAAGGGTTGGGTGTATTTTCAAGCTCAGGGGCCACCCTACTACCACCCCCGCATCATGACATTTCCTCCAGGAGTAGAAGAGCCTTACTATGCCCCTTGGTGCTTCCTTCAGGAGTTGAAGGGCCTGGCCATTCTCACTCTTGTAGCAGCACCTACCCAGTAGCACCTATCCAGGCTCTCTGCTGTTTTCTGCCTTAGGGCAACTACAACCATGGCTGACAAATGCTGGTAGCCACTCACATGGGTAGTGGGGAGACCAGTACTACTGGTACTACACATATTACACCTACACCAAGCTCCTAGCCATCTCTTGTGGCTTCAAGCAGAACCCCAAGCAGTTCACGATCATCTGGATCTTGCAAGTGCACAACCAGGGGAGCCACACCCTGTCCTTGAACTCCTGGGAGCTGGTGGTGCTACTGGACAACTTGACTCACAATGCCATCTTCAACTACCACTGCAATGCCTTGTCGGGCAGTGGCATGGCACTGCTTGCCTGGCTGCTCATAGCCTGGTACCAGTGCTAAAAGTCCTTCCTGCCCTTAGAGGCCACCAAGCTGCCATTCTAGCTCTGGACCACCAAGGAGGAGCACATCCAGCTAGTGTGCAAGATGGACATCCTCGATTGGATCTACTGTGAGCCTCTCTCGGCCTCCGTGACCCCTTGCCCCCCTCACATGAGCCAGTGGCACCCAAGGACATGCCCTTCACTCAGGGCCTACAGCAGTATCTGCTGTTGGTGATACCTGCTGATGGCAGCACCCTCAGAGATACAGCTCTCACTGGCCAGTCTGCTAGAGGCTATCATGGAGATCCAGACCATCCCCAGCGTTGGCCTGCTCTGGCATCAGAGCTAGCCAGGCCATACCAGGATCATGCTGGGGCCCAATCCAATGCTCAATGACCTGACAGGCTGGCTCCTTGGCCACAGTGTGCCCAGAAAGAAGGTGGATAAAGAGCCCACCAAGGTCCTCCTGGAGCCATACAGCAAAGAGGCCAAGTACAGCCACAGCTACCTGGTCCACGGGCTGGGATAGGAGCAGTCCCTACCACCCCTCTACTCTGACCAGGCCAGCAGGGAGGAGTCATCAATGCATGACAGCTAGCCCTCAGCCTGGCTCTTGGAGAATGGGACACGGCCTGGTCCCACATTCCTGGAAGCTGAGGGAAAGGAGGGAGGCTAGATTTCATGAAAGCTGCTTTCAGCTTTGAGTTCAGGCGAACAGGCAAGGGAACCTGGGACCTTGTAGGGGAGACAAAAAGCCTTGGGCAGTACCTTCCAAGTGTATCCCTTGAGCCTCCTGTAGGCAAAGCACACCCTCGTGCCATGTTCAAGAGTCGCAGAAGACAGGTATGTCCTTGCCCTCAACCACTCACATGGGTATCACTGGTCAGAGCTGATGAAGGGAGCAAGCCATGTCGGTGGCCACTTGTAGTGAGTCTCTGGTGTCCCTGGAGGGAGTGAGAGTAACCAGGGGCATAGTATTCAGTCTGTTACATTTTAACCTGGGCAGCAATGTGGGTGGGCACAGCAGCACAGCCATCCCCCTGCCACATGGGCCACCAAAGCACTATAGGCCAAGCAGGGAGACCTCATGTCCCATAATATGAAATTATCTTGAAATTTTTACTCTAATCATTGGTTTTTTTGGGTCTCACTGTCCCCCAGGCTGCAGTATAGTGGCAAGATCATACATAGCTCACTAGAGCCTTGACCTCCTGGGCTCAAATGATCCTTTCACCTCAGCCTCCTGAGCACCCGCACACACCACCATGCCCAGCTAATTTTTTAAAATATTTTGTAGAAACAGGATCTTTCTATGTTGCCCAGGCTGATCTTGAACTCCTGGCCTCAAGTGATCCTCCTGCCTTGGCCTCCCAAAGTGCTGAGATTACAGGCATAAACCACTGTGCCTAGCCCACTCTAAATTTTTTAAGGTTTTTTTTAATGCAATATTTTTAATATTCTATGGATACATGACACTTTAATTCTGGTGACGGTCATTTCTCCTTCTGTAATGGAGAAATGACTTTCTCTTTTATTTTTAAGATGGAATCTCGCTCTTGTCGCCCAGGCTGTAGTGCAGTGGCGCAAACTTGGCTCACTGCAACCTCTGTCTCCCAGGTTCAAGCGTTCTCCTGCCTCAGCCTCCCAAGTAGCTGGGATTATAGGCACCTGCCACCAAGCCCAGCTAATTTTTGTATGTTTAGTAGAGACAGGGTTTCAACATGTTGGTCAGGCTGGTCTTGAACTCCTGACCCCAGGTGATCCGCCTGCCTCTGCCTCCCAAAGTGCTGGGATTAAAGACATGAGCCACCCCACTCAACCTCTATTTTTTCTTTTAATTTAAAAAAAAAAAAAAAAAAAAAAAAAGATTAGAAGTGCTTTCCAAGCAGATAATGGGAGCAAAGATGCTGTATATCAGTCCATGGACTGATGCCATTCTAAATGTCACAATGGCATTTATAAGTGGGACAAATGATTTCTCCGGAGTGATCTGAGAAAGCTTTATGGTGAAATTTAAGCTGACTCTTTTAGAATGAGTAGAATCTATGTATAAAAAAGAAAAAGGACTATATTTTCAGATATACTAAGGAAATAATAGTGGACAAAATATAACTGGAAATGCATATATTTAGTTCGACACAGCCAGAGTAACCCAGATTGCTGAAGCAGCACTGGCTAGTTACTGGTGATGGTATGATTTCAGCAGAAATACTGCATAGTGTTTAGTTGCTTCAGTTGCTGTTTGCACATATTCTTACCATAAACATCCCCCTAGGATTGTTAATGCTGGATAAAACCTTTGTGCCAGGTTATCTGCTTACTAACCTTATTTAATTTTTACAAGAAATCTGAGATAAGTATCAATATCCCAATTTTAACAAGAAACTCAACTTTGGAAAGGTTTGTTCACAGTTCACTGTAAGGAATACATCCCGGCATTCTGTTAGGTGTTACAAATTTATTATCTCGTTTAACTCTTCAAACAACCCTAAGAACTAGGTATTTATTATTGGTATTTCTATTTTACAGATGAGAAAAACTGAAGTTCAGGGAGGTTATGCAATTTGCTCAGGGTCACACTGGTATTAAGAGGCAGAACTGGGGATTAAATTCAGGACTGCCTTATCCTAAAGCTCTATTCCATTAAGTGTAATGCTTTATCTATATTCATTCTGTCTAATCCAATATGCTTTGTTATACTTTCTGCAGTTCCGGTAACTAGTATGGTAGTAGCCCCTTCCAAGGACAGGTGCAATATACATTTGCCAAAGACAGTGTTTTTATGCATTAGATATAAGGGAAGGCTACAATCAGAGAAATGCTAGCCAAGAGAAGCCCCAACACAAAGTGACTTCTCAGTGACTCTTCAGGTTTTTCTAAAAGGTATGGAAGAGTCTCCAATGCTATATATAGCATACTAGCCTGAGGGAGAAATGCAAATAAATCTTTTCATCAAAAAGATGGAAAGAGTACATCTGACCAAGGTCTGGTTACAGCAATGCAGAGATCATGCAGTACATACTGCAGCAAAATCAGGTGCCGACAGCTAGAGATATCAAGTAGCATAAGGCTATAAAAAGGGAAAAAACCCTGGAAGTACTTAGATTCCAAAAATGTCTCTAAATGACTGCAGGAAACTGACATACAACAAAAGAGTGGGATTCAGTTAAATCAGTTTAAGAGTTAAACTGGTGAAACAATTCACATAACACCAACAGATCATACTAGTAGCTCACGTCTCCCCTCATTTTACCTTTTTTTCACATAAAAAAGGTAAGCTGTCTTCTCAGTTCCCAGCAAATGTGACATCCTTCAAATATTGTTTCTCAGCTTCCTAGATGGCTAGGCTAGACATAGCCATCTAGGAAGAAGACATAAGAAAGATGCAGCAACATCCTCCCCACCTCCCATCTAACAGCAGGAAGAGAATAAAAAACAAAAAGGAGTAGCCAGCCATGACCTCTTCTCTCATTCCAAACACCACAGCTTAGTCCTGCTTATGTAAGACAGGTAACTATTAGAACACATCCCAAGCCCTTTTTCTTTTCTCTTTCAGATTGGGGTTAAGGAATGTTTTAAATTGTATTTCTGGCCGGGTGCAGTGGCTCACACCTGTAATCCTAGCACTTTGGGAGGCCAAGGTGGGTGGATCACCTGAGGTCAGGAGTTCAAGGCCAGCCTGGCCATCACGGTGAAACCCCATCTTAAAAATAAATAAATAAATTGTATTTCTTTTCATTTTGGTGGGGGGTTTTTGTAGGTTCTTTTGTTTTTTGTTTTGTTTTGCTTTGTTTTTGAGACAGGGTCTCACTCTGTTGCCCAGGCTGCAGTGCAATAGTGTGATCACAGCTCACTGCATCCTCAAACTCCCAGACTCAAGTGATCCTCCCACCTCAGCCTCCCAAGTAGCTGGGACCACAGGCACATGTCACCACACTCAGCTGATTTTTTTGTATTTCATGTGTGTGTAAAGACAGGGTTTCACCATGTTGCCCAGGCTGGTCTCTAATGTCTGGGCTCCAGGGATCCTCCTGCCTCAGCCTCCCAAAGTGCTGGGATCACAGATGTGAGCCACTGTGCCCAGCCTATTTCTTTTAATTTTATTCTGGTTCCTTAGATTCCTTCATGGATTTCTCATCTGTAAAACAAGACTTAACGTAACACACTCTAGACCCTACCTCTCTCAGAAAAATGCTATTTGAAGGAAATGTTAAAGTACCCAAAAAACTTAAAAGCATAGCACAATAATAACAGGTAATATTTATTGTGTTTGTGTCATTTAAAGCCCTTTGAGTGAACTAATGTATTGTCTCACAACAACCCTATGAGGCAGATAATATTAATCTCATTTTGTTTTGTTTTGTTTTGAGGTGAAGTTTCGCTCTTGTTGCCCAGGCAGGAATACAATGGTGCAACCTCAGCTCACTGCAACCTCCACCTCCTGGGTTCAAGAGACTCTCCTGTGTCAGCCTCCTGAATAGCTGGGATTACAGGCACATGCCACCATGCCTGACTAATTTCTGTATTTTCAGTAGAGATGGGGTTTCAGCATATTGGTCAGGCTGGTCTTGAACTCCTGACCTCAGCTGATCCGCCCACCTTGGCCTCCAAAGTGCTGGGATTATAGGCATGAGTCATCATGCCCAGCCAACCTCATTTTTAAGATGAGTAAACTGAGGCCCAGAAAAATAAGAGTTCCTTTCTCTAGTTTACACAAATATTATATGGTACTGCTGGAATTCAAACTCAGCCCATCTGAGTCAATAAATTTGAGTATACATTACTCAAATATACTTATAACATGTAATGAAAATTATGTTAGAATATTAGTACACATGCATTAAGGAACCAAGCACAATAGCCTAGTAGAACATTCAACAAATATTTGAATTATTTGTCCCCACCATCATACACCATTATCTTTATGCATTCTGAGATTAATATGTAACAGATAAATTTATGTGGAACAGAGGCTCTGGAGTCACACAAACCTAGTCACACAATGTCACTTAATAGCAGTGTGGCCAAGTTACTTAACTGTGTCTCAGTGTCCTCATTTGTAAAATAGGGATAATACCTATTACATAGAATTTAAGAACTAAATAGAGCGCGCAGGCGGTGCCTCACACCTGTAATGCCAGCACTTTGGGAGGCCAAGGTGGGAGGATTGCTTGAACCCAGGAGTCTGAGACCAGCCTGGGCAACATGGCAAAACCCCATCTCTACCAAAAAAATACACACATTAGGTGTAGTGGCATGGACCTATAGTCCTAGCTACTTAGGTGGTAGACGTGCACTAGATTATAGGCCAGACTTTTTGAAAGAATGATTACAGATTAATTAATGAATCATTAATTAATGATTACAGATTAATTCCTTTGATAAATGCTTGTTAGATTTGAAGTGCCACAAAAAATTTGGAAAATTTAAATATCAGTTAGTGGTATAAATGAGACAAGTTTTGTGTATTCTCTTTTATTTTAGTATGTTTTTCATGGAAAGGTATTTCTGAAGAAACAAATCAGATTCTATCACACTGAGAATCTCAGTAGAATAGAATTCCCAAGCACCACTTATTTTCAGGAATATTTGCTCTAACATTGCACTGTGACAGTTCCCTGGAGTTTGTCCTTAGAATTTTGAGCTGACTTTGCCCAGTTTTAGAAAGTTGCAGCAATAGCTGGGAAGAAGTAGCATGAGATTTGGGTTAGGCTAATACAAATTTAGTAGAACAAATTTTTGAGATAACCTGATTTTTTGAGAAGGAAACAGTACTGAGTTATGCCACTTCTGTTGTTGTTGTGCTACATTAAATGACCTTTGAAGAGCTGCTTCTTGAAGTTGTTTTTTTTTTAACCTTGGGAGATTTGAGTCATTCACTGTTTTCAGATGTTTATCACCTCCCCTAACAAGAAATAGAATTATTCAGCCCAGAGAGATGAAAAAGAGCTTTGAACTCACTCTGAAGGTTCTGGGTCAGTCTTTATCACTGTCTACCTGTATGAACTTGAGCAAGTCACAAGTCATTTTACCTTTTGGGCTTAAGATTTGTCAAATGAAAAAGCAGAGTAAATAATTTTAAGAAGATACTACCTATTTTAATTTGGGGCATGTGATAAAAAGCCATACAGAGTGACTCTCAAATCAGAAAAGTGGCTGTTTGTATTAAGAGATAAAAGTTTGCAGTATTATCACTACACATAAGAAATACAATGTAGCTATTGTATTCTTGTATTTCCTAAGTTCAACATGGTAGAATAGATGCTCACATAGGCAGCAACATTAGTTACATGGATTATAAATTTACTGGAAAATATTACCAAAGTATGGAGACACTGAAATGTGAAATATAAAACATATGCCCATTTCCAGACTACTTGGTAGCTTTGAGGCAAACATTTTTTAGATATTTGTTTACATGGAAAATGGCAAAGAAAAAATGAAATCAAAATATTAATAATAGCAGCAAATGGTGTTTGCTTAGCACTATGTGCCAGCAACTATTCTGAGATAAGCTTATAATCCCTTTAGTTTTTTAAGAGACTGGGTCTCACTGTGTTGCCCAGGCTGGTTTCAAACTCCTGGCCTCAAGTGATACTCGTACCTCAGCCTTTCCGGCCTCAAGTGATCCTCCCACCTCAGCCTTCCAAAGTGCTTGCTGGGTTTACAGGTGTGAGCACTGGGTTCAAGACCAGAATACACAATAAAGGGAGACCAATCTCTACAAAAAATTGGTTTAATTAGTCAGGTGTGGTAGCACACGTGTTTGGTCCTAGCTACTCAGAAGGCAGATGTTGGAGGATTGCTTGAGCCTGGGAAGTTGAGACTGCAGTGAGCTGTGATGACTGTATTCCAGCCCAGGTGACAGAGTGAGAACTTGTCTCAAAAAAAAAAAAAAAAAAAATCAATTCAAAAATAAAAATTAAGAAAGTCCACTCTAAAAACAACATAAGACTTATGTAAGTTATAGATTTAATCAGAGTCAAGACCAGAAGTGAGCAACCCATTTTATACACAAGCCACAGCAGGACCGGAGAGAGGAAGAGAAAACAGGAAGACTAGCAAGTCAAATCAATTATTTACTTAAAAGTCCACAGAGTACAGAGCACTATAAGATGTACAGTGCCAACCTGCTCCACCCTTTCTCTGCTAGTCAGTACAGGCCATAAGATGAACATGAGAGTCCAACAACCAGCCAAATGCCAGGCAAAATGGCCTTACCAGGCTACGTGGGGTCAAACATAAACATTTTTAGCTCCTAGTCAAAGATGCTCAAGGAAGATGATCAACAACTTAAATATGACCGGGGGTGGGGTTCACGCCTGTAATCCCAGCACTTTGGGAAGCTGAGGTGGATGGATCACAAGGTCAGGAGTTTGAGACCAGTTTGGTCAATACGGTGAAACCCTGTCTCTACTAAAAATACAAAAATTAGCCAGGCGTGGTGGTGTGCGCCTGTAATCCCAGCTACTCAGGAGGCTGAGGCAGGAGAACGGCTTGAACCCAGGAGGCAGAGGTTGCAGTGAGCCGAGATCGAGCCACTGCACTGCAGCCTGGGTGACAAAAGCAAGACTCTGTCTCAAAAAAAAAAAATAATAATGCAGAGCTGCAGAGATATTAAGGAAAAAAAAAAGACTAGGAAAATGCCTGAATATACAGATGTTGGGTCTTTTAAATGTACATTTACAGTAGTGTTGGGGACAGAAACAAGACAGGAAAGGGATAAAAAGTGAGTGTACAAAAGCTGATTACAGAATGCCACTTTTAAAATGTTTAGAAATAAAAGAAGAAAAAGATGGCAATAATTCAAAAAGATAAAAAGGCAAAAAACTTTTGGTTTGTTTTAGGATAGAAAAGACCTCTGTATTTGTAGTCTGAAAAGAAAGACTCAATAGCGAAGCTGAAGATGGAAGAGAGAAAGATAATTGATGAGAGTGAGGTACTAGACAAATTAAATACTAGAAAATGCAATGGAGAAGTAAACTGATCCATGTGGATCCTGGAAGCCATCAGATAAAAGCAATAAAAATGGGGAGAGAACAGATGGTAAGGACTTTTTGAAAAATCAGAAGCTGTGCAAAAATGGCAAAACAATGGTCTAGAGGGATAGTGAATGACTAGAACTACACTGATTGCTCCCCTCGTCCAAGCAGTTGTTTTCACTTACGGGTTATGAGATGGAAGAAAAAGGATTAAGAACCTAGGACTTTGCTCACATTTGTGCACAGGTTCTACCAGACCCAGCAGAAACAAGTGGTAAAGGAACATCAAGAATGAGGTAGAAAGGAATGGGACTGAACTTTTAAAATATTGAGGCAATAGCAGCAGGTGGAACTTTGAGATAACTTTTTACCAATGGTGAAGATGAAGGAGGGTAATCTAAAGAACTTTATGGCTGCAGAGGATGTGGGGAATGAAGAGGAACATACCAAAAACCTGCTGGATACCATAGATAATGAGTCTTCAGCACTAACTAGCCCTAACTTTCAAGCAGAATGATCTCCAAACCCACTTTCCCAGAAGCTGGACCTGAAACATCCTTTAATTTCATTTGCCAAGACTAGTGATTTGCTGAACTGTGTCAACAGTTTGTGTTTGTTTTTCAAATTAGACATTTGTTTTTAGTAAGAATTTGTTGCATTCTACAAAGGCATGGGAGGGACATTAGCCAAAAGATAAATGAATGCCACATGACTAGAACTGGGTCTTTTATTTTTATTTATTTATATAGATTTAGAATTGGGTCTTTTTTTTTTTTTTTTTTTTGAGATACTATCTCGCTCTGTCACCCAGGCTGGAGTGCAGTGGCACAATCTTGCATTTTTGCAGAGACGGGGCTCCATCATGTTGGCCAGGCTAATCTTTTTTTTTTTGAGATGGAGTTTGCTCTTGTTGCCCAGGCTGGAGTGGTGCAGTGGCATGATCTTGGCTCACTGCAACCTCTGCCTCCCAGGTTCAAGCAATTCTCCTGTCTCAGCCTCCCAAGTAGCTGGGATTACAGGCATGCACCATCATGCCCGGCTAATTTTTTTGTATTTTTAGTAGAGACGGGGTTTCCCCATGTTGGACAGGCTGGTTTTGAACTCCTGACCTCAAGCGATTCACCCGCCTCGGCCTCCCAAAGTGCTGGGATTACAGGCGTGAGCCACGACGCCTGGCCTAGCAGGCTGATCTTAAACTCCTGACCTCAGGTGATCTGCCTGCCGGCCTCCCAGAGTGCTGGGATTATAGGCATTGAGCCACCGCACCTGGCCAATATTTGTTATTTATTATTTTGTTTGAGATGGAGTACAGTAGCTGGAGTACAGCAGTGCAGTCTCAGCTCACTGCAACCTCTACCTCCTGGGTTCAAGCAATTCTCCTGCCTCAGCCTCCTGAGTATCTGGGATTACAGGTGCCCACCACTACACCCGGCTAATTTTATGTTGGCCAGGCTGGCCTCGAACTCCTGACGTCGTGATTCATCTGCCTCAGCCTCCCAAAGTGCTGGGAGCCACCGTGCCCAGCTATAAACTTTTTTTTTTTTTGAGACAGAGTCTTGCTCTGGTGCCCAGGCCAGAGTATAGTGGCACAATCTCAGCTCACTGCAACCTCCACCTCCTGGGTTCAAGCAATTCTCCTGCCTCACCCTTCCAAGTAGCTGGGATTACAGGCGCACGCTGCCACGCCCTGCTAATTTTTTGTATTTTAGTAGAGATGAGGTTTCACCATGTTGGCCAGGCTGGTCTCAAACTCCTGAGCTCAGGAAATCTGCCCTCCTCGGCCTCCCAAAGTGCTGGGATTACAGGCGTGAGCCACCATGCCGGGCCTCTATTCTTATGATGTCTAACCCAAGAATAGAAGAGAAAAAATATGGACTCTGAAGTAACTAATCTAGAATTCTAACTCTACCGGTTCCCCAGGGATATTTCTTAAAACTCTAGGAGCTTCCATTTCTTCATCTATAAAGTAGAAATAATACCTATCTCACAAGGCAGTTGTAAAGACTATAGTGTTAATACAAGTCAAGTACCTACTACACAGTAGATGCTTAAGAAATGGTAGGTAATGGCTGGGTGCTGTGGCTCATGCCTGTAATCCCAGCACTTGGGGAGGCTGAGGCAGGTGGATCATGAGGTTTGAGACCAGTCTGGCCAATATGGTGAAACCCTGTCTCTACTAAAAATACAAAAATTAGCTGGGCGTGGTGGCACGCACCTGTAGTTCCCGCTGCTCAGGAGGCCGAGGGAGGAGAATCGCTTGAACCTAGGAGGTAGAAGTTGCAATGAGCCAAGATCGCGACACTGCACTCCAGCTTGGGCAACAAAGCAATACTCAATCTCAAAAAAAAAAAAAAAAAAAAAACAAATGGTACATAATATACTCCACATGTTGCAATGGCAGAAATGGAAGACTATTTTAACTAATGTCATTATAAACTAAACCAACCAAGCTGAACCACAATTTACTGGTTACTGTTGTTAATACACACAGGGTAAATTATGTTAAACAAATCATAAAATAACAAATGTTTCCCAAAAAGTCCTCTCTACCTAACAGGTAACCTAGCTAAGGATGATAGTATTTATTAGGGTATGATTTTATGATTTCCATAACTAGGAACTTATACAATGTTTCATGGTTTGAAATGTACTGTATTTTTTTCCAAATGAGTATTTCCAAAATAAACTAACCTTTTAACTTCCAGCTTAATCCTGGGGCAATTTTAGAAACTCTCAACATCTTGAAAATAAATGGAATTGATAAAGTATATGGATACAATGCAGTTAGCAGAGAATTTGAGGGCAAAAGAGAAAGGCTATGTCTTACCCCATTTCCAACTTCAGTTAACTAATATCACAAACGTTCCTCAATTCTACCAATTTCATAAGCTCAAAAGCTATCTTCAGCCGGGCACAGTGGCTCACACCTGAAATCCCAGCACTTCAGGAGGCCGAAGTGGGTGGATTACCTGAGGTCAGGAGTTAGATATCAGCCTGGCCAACATGGTGAAACCCCATCTCTACTAAAAATACACAAATTAGCCAGGTGTGGTGGTATGCGCTTGTAATCCCAGCTACTCAAGAGGCTGAGGCAGGAGAATTGCTTGAACCTGGGAGGCGGAGGTTGCAGTGAGCCAAGATTGCACCAATGCACTCCAGCCTGGGCAACAAGAGCAAAACTTCATCTCAAGAAAAAAAACAACAGCAGCTATCTTCACTTTCGTTTCTTCTTTCTCTGTGTTATTTAGACCCATCTCTTCCTTCTCCAAAATCTTTCCAATGTATTCCTTTTTCTTTCCATTCCACTTGCTAAAGTCATGCCTGTATAGTGTTTACAACTGTATTTCTCTAAAAAAATCCTTACTGGCCTCCTTTCTGATAATCTATATAACCCTTCTTGATTAACGTCATAATTCCAAGTTCATCAAGTCACTGCTTCAATGATTCCCAAATGTTAGCAAGATCAAGTCCAAATTCCTCATGACTGTTAAGACTGTTCATACTCTCAATGAGCATTACTTCACTAATCTTATCTCCTTCCTAGTCCATAATCTAAACTCTATTATCAGATTAGACAAGTATTCACAGTTCCCATCAATAATGTAAGTTTTTTCTAATCTCCATCTTTGCCCTTGATTTGCTCTTGCCTAGAAAACCACCCCCTCATCCTTACTTTTCTCAAATACAAAAAAATTTAAAAAGAAAAAGAAAAAAAAACAAAACCATCTCTTTCCTTTCTGCCTCTCCAACCTCTACTCATCCACCACTGAAAAACTCTAGCCTAACTGCCTGCATGAAGCCTTCACAGACCACTTCAGCCTAAACTAATCTCAGTAAACAATAAGCTGTCATTTCAACATACACTATTAGCATAACAGACCTTCTAGCACAGTCATTTTAGTCAATAGTATTTTCACTCAAGAACAGTAAATTTTTCAAAAGGTTAAATGATTCAACATGAGAAACTCCTTTAATCTGAGATGATGCCCTTTCTCTTACCTGTTTTTTTCTTTTGGTTTTAAGACAGGGTCTCAGCCAGACATGGCACTTTGGGAGTTCGAGAGACCAGCCTGAGTGACATAGTGAGACCTCGTTTCCGCTAGAAATGAAAAAAATTAGCCAGGAATGATGGTGCAAAGCTGTAGTCATCCCAGCTACTCAGGAGGCTCAGGTGGATGAATTATTTAAGCCTGGGAGGTCGAGGCTGCAGCCTCAACCTGGGCAACAGAGTGAGACTCTGTCACACACAGACACACACACACACACACACACACACACACACACAACCCAAATGCTCCTCAATTGGTAAATGAACTATAATACATCTATACAATAGAATACTACTCAGCAATGTAAATGAATGACCTACTGATACGTGCAATAACATGGATTAACCTCAAAGACATGATGCTAAGTGAAATAAGCCAGACTAAAAGGCTACAGACTATACAATACCACTTACAGAACATTCTGGAAAAGGCAAAATGATAGGACCAGAAAACAATTCAGTGGTTGCCTGGGGGTAGAGATTGGGGCAGACTACAAAACAGCAGAAAGGACTTTGGGGAGGTGATGGAACTGTGCTAAATCTTGATTGTGGTGATGTTTGTTGGACTGTATAGATTTGTCAAAACTCATAGAATTTTGGGAGGCCACGGTGGGACGATCACTTGAGGCCAGGAGTTCAACACCAGCCTGGGCAATATAGGCAGAAACCCATCTCTATAAAAAAATATTTTTTTTAATTAGCAGGCGTGGTGGCTTGTGCCTGTAGTCCCAGCTACTTGGGGAGGCTGAGGTGGGAGGATTGCTTCAGCCTGGCAGATCAAGGCTGCAGTGAGTCATGATCACGTGACTGCATTCCAGCCTTGGGGACATAGGGAGAACCTACCTTCTTTTTCTTTTCTTTATTTTCCTTTTCTCTCTCTCTCTAAAGTTACCTTATTATTTCCCTATTATTTCTCCCTGCTCCATTAACTGTCTCACTATCCTCCCATCTATTTTTCCATCACATGTAAGATCCTGGCAGTCATTTTAAAATAGCCCTAGCATCTAGTCTCAAAACAAAATTCTTGATATAATCATAAATCTTCAAATTCCTACAGAAAATATTTTGGCATATGTTGGAAAACGTCTAATTTTATCAAATTACACTAAGAATATATCATATTGCACTCCATTACAGCTGTGGAAGAAAGCATAAAAACTGGTATTCCTGATTAAAATCTACCATGGACCATTACTTTGTTTACACAGCCTAACTACATTTTAAGTATCTCCATAAGAATCTTCCATATTGAACTAGCTTCTGTATACTTCTGTAGAGTCTTCCATTTAATGAATCTTTAAGTCTATCAAGATCTAAAAACGGCATTCTTTTGATCCTAGGAAACATAAGACAATGTTGACCTCATTTACTTAGAGGGCAGGGCACACAGTTCATAAAATCATTGTGTTCTGGCTAAAACAATGTAATGTTCAAGAGTAACCTCAAAGTCAAATTCTAGCTTGGTAATGATCTTGGGGCAAACTTCTCTCACATCTTAGTGACTCAGTTTTTTCCTCCATGAAATGGGGATAATAATAGTATTAATATCTACCCTAAAGGGTTGCTGAAAGGAGATTAAACACATAAAAAGTACTTAAGTACTGTAGCTGTCACATAGAAGTCAGTGTTTAGTTTCATCATTAGTCCTCAATGACTAAGAATTCTTAGAAAAAATTCAATTATAAAACTTAAATGAGGCCAGGCAAGGTGGCTCACACCTGTAATCCCAGCACTTTGGGAGGCCGAGGTGGGCAGATCACCTGCAGTCAGGAGTTCAAGACCAGCCTGGCCAACATGGAGAGACCCCATCTCTTAAAAAAAAAAAACAAAAAACTGTAATCCCAGCTACTCAGGAGGCTAAGATAGGATAATCGATTTAACCCAGGAGGCCAAGACGACACCACTGCACTTCAGCCTGGGCGAAAGAGCAAGACGCCGTCTCCAAAAAAAAAAAAAACTTAACTGGGCCAGATGTGGTGGCTCACATCTATAATCGAAGCACTTCTTTGAAAGGCCGAGGCGTGTAGATTACCTGAGATCAGGAGTTCCAGACAAGCCTGACCAACATGGTGAAACTCTGTCTCTACTAAAAATACAAAAAATT
>CAUYLG010021726.1:0-66971 GCA_963573385.1 Cacajao melanocephalus | reverse complement strand
AAATTCTATCCAGATGGGTGCTTGGAAACATTTCCCTGGGGTGTGTGAGAAGCATATGAAAAACATATGTATCACATCAAGTTCTAAAACACTAGGCTGGGATTGTGGTGAAATTGAGTAGGGAAGAACTCTGGAGAAATTATGGTTGAATCAGCAACAAAAAGGAAGGTGGAGAAATAAAACCTAAAAAGGAGTTTTTTGTAAAACATATATTTAAAGGAATTGACAGAAACTGTATTTTTTTTTTTTTTTTTTTTTTTAGGCCGTGTATTGGTCTGTTGCCCAGGCTTGAGTCCAGTGGCGCAATCTGGGCTCACCACAAACTCTGCCCCTTGGTTTCAAGCGATTCTTCTGCCTCAGCCTCTTGAGTAGCTGGTATTACAGTCGTGTGCCACCATGCCCTGCCAATTTTTGTATTTTTAGTAGATACGGGGTTTCACCATATTGGCCAGGCTGCTCTCGAACTCCTGGCCTTGTGGTCTACCTGCCTCGGCCTCCCAAAGTGCTGAGATTACAGGCGTGAGCCACCACGCCCAACCCATAAACTGTATTTTATACTTGTAGGTGCTTTTAGAAAGTGATTGGTCTCAGTTCAAGAAAAAGTGCGATAATAAGAAACAGTGATTGTAGCATTTTTGTTCCCCATCCTACATTAACGAACAGATCTATGCCAAAGGGTAGAATTGCGTATAAAATGTACCAGTCTAAAGCAAAGACTTCCAAGAATAACAAAGCTTTTTTTGAAGTTTAATTTAGTTCTTATAGGTATTTCCCTACCAACATGTCCAGTGAAATGTATTTTCTGCCATCTAGCACTGGATTACACTAGTCTAATATTAGAAAAGACTTTCCCTTTGTAATCTTCTGGGGCATCGGACAAAATGTTAATGAGCATGTTGATGATCACCTAGGATCTTGCTGAAGTTCACTTTCTGACTGAGTTGGTTGCTGGGGCCAGATTCCTTGTTTCAAACAAGCTCTCCGGTGATGCTAATGTTGCTGGACTACGCACTGTACTTTGAACAAAAGATTTTCGAGGCAGCTGCATGTAATTTACCTTCTGAGGAAAATGATCTCTCTTTCTTCCCTTTCTGCTTTCTGAGAAGCAGAAGAAAACACTTTTAGCATATTTCACATTGTTGATCATATTATGGGTAATAAAATTGAGCCTGAATGTATGCACCAAACTTGGCAGCCATCCCAAAGATGGATTTAGACCAATTCCTTGCAAAATAAATGATTGAAGATACAAATATTGTGTTATAAAGCATTAGATGGTCAAAGGAGACAAATGTGTGGTTTGCTTTGTCTGATGTGGATATATCATGATTTCATCTGCTTCTCAATGATCAATTATAATTTGCAACAAAAATTCCATCTAGAGTAGTCCAAATGGACTGTACTGTAGTGACTCACCTTGGTGGGGTTGTGAGAGCCACCAGCTTACCACCAGGCTTACTGATTTGGTTAGAGACCTATTAATGCTAGTACCTGGGTTGAGAGCTAGGGTAGAACAGAGCTGACCAGTTCCTTCACCCCTGTGGTCTGGTAGGCTGGGAATGACCAGAGATATGCCTGGTATATTGATTAGTGGTGGGGCTTGAGGTGTGCAGAGCCTCTAGGTTGGTTGTCTCTAACCATTCTTCTCCATTCGCTGAGATAGAACCCAAGGGGAGCACTGTGCTTATCATAAAGTACAATCTCGCAATGTATAATGTTGGGCATTGACTGAAAGATACACATGACAAGAGAAGTATGTTTTTTTGTTTTCTTTTCTTGTCTTTTCTCTTTCTTTTCTTTTCTCTTTCCTTTTTCCTTTTCCTTTCCTTTTTTGTTTCCCTTTTCCTTTTTCCTTTCCCCTTTACTCTCCTCCCCTCCCCTCCCCCTTCCATTTCCCTTCCTCTCTTCCCTCTCCCTCCCTTTTTCCCTCCCCCTTTTCTTCTTTCCTCTTCCCTTTTACTTTCTGTTTAAGTTCCTGCTTTCAATTATTTGGGGCATAAACCTAGAAGTGGAATTGCTAGTTCATATGATAATACTATGTTTAACTTTTTGAGGGGCCACCAAACTGTTTTCTATCGGGATGCTCTATTTTACATTCCCATCAGTAATGCCTGAGTTCTAATTTCTCCATATCCTCATCAACACTTATTATTTTCCATTTTTAAATACTACTCTTCCTAGTGGGTTTGCAGTGTTATCTCACTGTGGTTTTGATTTGCATTTCTCTAATGACTAATAATGTGGGAAATCTTGTCATGTTTTTATTGGCTATTCATAGATCTTCCTTTGGAGAAATGTCTATTCAGTGTCTTTGCCTTTTTTTTTTTTTTTTTTTTTTTTTGAGTTGCAGGAGTTATTTTATATTCAGGATACTAGCATGGTCATGTGTTTTTATTTTCGTTGGGTAGATATTTAGGGGTAGAATTTCTGGACATTAACTGGATGTGCATTTAATTTTATGAGAAACTCCCGAATAATTATTCAAAGTGGCTATGTCAGAATGCAGTCCCACCAGGAATATATAAGACTTCAGTTTCTCTGTATGCTTCTCAGCAATTGATCTTGTCAGTCTCTTTATTTTAGCCCTTATGGTGGGTGTGGAATGATATCTGACTGTGGTATTTAATTTCTATTGCTCTGATGACTAATCATACAGAGTACTTTTCACATTCTCGGTAGTTATTCACTTCTCTTTTATGAATATCTGTTCAAGTCCTTTGTCCACTTTTAATTTGTTTGTTTGTTTTTCATTATCTATAGGGATTCCTTTTATATTTCAACAATGACTGCCTTGCCAGATAAATGCTTTACAATTTTCTCCTCTTTCCCCACCCCAGTCTGTAACTTGCCTATTCATATTTTTTTAATATATATATTTTTTGAGACAGGATCTCACTCTGTTGCAGAGGCTGGAGTGAAGGGGCATGATCACAGCTCATTTAGCCTTGATCTCCCTGGCTTAAGCAATCTTCCTGCCTCAGCTTCCCGAGTAGCTGGGACTATAGGCACAGGCCACCACACATAGCTAATTTTTTAATTTTTCTGTACAGATGGGGTCTCACTGTGTTGCCCAAGCTAGTCTCAAACTCCTGGGCTCAAGTGATCCTCCTGCCTCAGCCTCCCAAAGTGCTGAGATGCCAATTTATTTTCTTATTCATGTCTTTAATGAAATGTTTGTTTATGAATTCAAATTTATTAATTTTTTGTCTTATGGTTAGTGGTTTTTGCATTCTAAGAAATATTTGCCCATTTCAAGGTCACAAAGATTTTTTTTCCATTTTTTTCTTCTAGGGTCTTTGTGTTTCTACCCTTTATATTTACATCTACGAGAAATATTAAATTAGTTTCTGTGTATGAAGACAGGCAGAAGTAGAGGTTCTTTTCTTCCCCTCTCTCTTCATAAGGATATCCATCATTGCAACAACATTTGTTAAAATGACTTTTCCCTTTGATTTGTCTTAGCACGTTGGATTGGATTGGATTGACTGTACATTTGTGGGTCCCCTTCTGGAAATTCTTTCCTATTCTATTCATCCATTTGTCTACGCTTACACCAATGCCACTTTATCCTGAGTGGCTCATGTTTTTAAGCAGTAAGGCCAGGTTTTGAAAGTATTCACTTAGCACCTACATATTCCAGACTCTGTATGTATGTCACCTATGAAAATCATATGGGGTTGATACTGTATCCTATTCTTGACTCCCTGTCACATCACAGTTGCAGAATATAAGACAAGTTGAAGAGGTCACTTTGGAGCATTAGCCTGTGTTGTTACAAATCCTGCAATTTTTCTACCTCTCCAGAAATGAAGTACATATGCCTTTGCAAGGCATTTAAATGCCACCTAAATTATCCCATCATATTGCCCCAGCTACATGTTTTTGTTGTTGCTGGGGTTTTTTGTTTGTTTGTTTGTTTGTTTATTTATTTATTTTGAGATGGAGTTTTGCTCTTGTTGCCCAGGCTGGAGTGCAATGGTGTAATCTTGGCTCACTGCAACCTTCACCTCGCGGGTTCAAGCTATTCTCCTGCCTCAGCCTCCTAAGTAACTGTGTTTATAGGCGCCCGCCAACACACCCAGCTAATTTTTTTTGTATTTTTAGTAGAAATAGGGTTTCACTATGTTAGCCAGGCTGATCTCAAACTCCTGACCTCAGGCAATCCACCCGCCTCGGCCTCCCAAAGTGCTGGAATTACAGGCATGAGCCACCGTGCCTGGCCAGCTACATGTCTTAATGGTTTCTTTTTTGTTGTTTACCTTCAACCAACTCACATCATGTTTTAATGGTTTCTTAGAGGTACTCAGTGTTTTAAACAAACCGGATACCTCACAGGTTTCTGAATATGTCTCACCCTTCTCTGCACATGTGCCTTGGCATCATTCCAGCTGACGTATATTTCCATCTCAAAAAGTATTCCCGTCAAGCTATTGCAGAGCCCCACAATCAGATGTGATGCCTCTGCTTTGCAATTTTTTTTTTTTTCTTTTTAATTGTACTTTAAGTTCTGGGGCATATGTGTAGATCTTGCAGGATTGTTGCATAGATACATACATGCCATGATGGTTTGCTGCCTCCATTCTCCCGTCACCTACATCAGGCATTTCTCCCAATGTTATCCCTCCTCCCCAACCTCCCCACCCCCTGCTGTCCCTCCCTTAGCCCCCCACCCTCCAACAGACCCCAGTGTGTAATGTTCCCCTCTGCCTCTTTATAGCTCTGATGGCACTCACGCTATCCTGCCTTATGTATTTTTCTGTATTCTTGCCCCATTTTACCCACTAGGAAGAAAATTCCTTGATGGAAGTATAGTCATTGTCTTTGTACTCATTTCAACAAATGCTAGTGAAAGAAATTTTTCGAGACAGCTAAATAATCTTGTTATTAAAGTTAAAAGAAAATTTAAAAAAGTGTACAGGTTAACCTTACATAACCTCACATGTGATCCAGAATAATCCCAAAGTTTATTCTGTCAATTTAATCCCTATAAATATCTTTTTCACCAAATCAGATCTTTCCAGTTGGAAGACTCTCAGGACTGCAGCAGAGATTTTGTGGAGATCCGAGAAGGAAATGCCACAGGTCACTTGGTAGGACGATACTGTGGAAACTCCTTGCCTCTCAATTATTCTTCCATTGTTGGACATACCCTGTGGATCAGATTTATCTCGGATGGTTCTGGCAGCGGCACGGGCTTCCAAGCCACATTTATAAAGAGTAAGTCGGTTCTATTATAGTGATGGCTTTCAGAATATGTCTTACAAACTAGAAATAATAGTTTTTTCAGTAATACATTAAGCAAGAACGGTCCTAAACTCTACACTATTCTCCTACACTGTCTTTGTGAATTACCTTATATTAGAAGAACTAAATTATATTTGAGTGGTTCAGTAAGAGCAAGGGAGGGTATTCTCAATGGTTCCATTATTCTTTTTAAGCTCTGATTTCTACCTAATACTAAGTTAGTTTTTCTTCATGGTATTGGGTTAGGGTCTTGTGATATGTTATAATTTGGGTTTGGTATATTTGTATCAAGTGTGCTTTGTTTGATTTCATAAACTCTATATTCTTGACATTTAAGACATTCAGTATTACTTTGGGATTAGCTTAAGTGCTCAAATATAACAATAGGGTATTCTTTTAATAGTATAAAATATTAAATATTTTTATTCTCTAGCTTAACTTTTCCATAATTGGCTATTTCATATGTGATCCAAACTGTCACATATGACAGTAAATTTTTTAAATGTTCCATTTTTTTTTTGAAAAACAAAGTAAAATAGGTAAATCAAAATTAGAGAGGGGGACTGCTCATACCCTCTTCCCATGTCCCCAAGTCCCCTAGGGGCTGGGAACCCCTTTTCATGTGGGAAGTTGTGGCCTCTTTTCACACCATGCAACCTTTTAAGGACTTGGAATTCCATTCACAAAATCACTCTTTTCTAAGGAATTAATAGATAGCTCAGAAACCAAAAGGGAAGCAGTATTTCTTAGTCAGAAAAGAAATCACCGTCAATTAAAAGTCCATCCTTTTCAACATCCTTTGCCTTTTGTTTTTTTCATTTGGTTAAAGAGCAATTCTAAGTAGGTCTGATTTACTACTCTGTTTTCCCTCCTAGTATTTGGCAATAATAATATTGTGGGAACTCATGGGAAAGTCGCCTCTCCTTTCTGGCCTAGAAACTATCCACATAACTCCAATTACCAATGGACAGTAAATGTGAATGCCTCTCACGTTGTCTATGGTAGAATCCTGGAGATGGACATAGAAGAAACACAGAACTGCTATTATGACATGTTAAGGGTGAGTTTCCAATCAATGGTCATAAATATTGGTGAATTGCTATTGGCAAAAATAAATCCAAGTTAATGTCTATTCAAGCATTTGCAAATCATGTGGGGTAGTCTGCTCTAAGTCATGATTAGAGAAGACTGCCTCTAGATTACATGGACAAAGGCAATTTCAGTATTGCATTTATTATTTTCTATCTCATATCTAAGGGCTTTTTTAGGAATGTTATGATTTTCCTATTGGGCTTTGTCTAAGCATGCATATACATCCTAATTAAGTATTTATTCTGTCATATTTCCCACTATCCTCATTGTTTTTATGTTAGAGTATTAAAAATTTTAAGAATCATATAAAAATAAATATAAATCAAAAAATCATGGTGATCATTGCTATCCAGACATTGGGTACTGTATCAGTTCCAGAAACACAATTAGATTCTTACAGACTATGACCCTTCCTTATTCATCTTGGATTCTTGGTGCCATCAAGAGAACCCAGTACCTGATGGATGCCTAGTATATATGGAAATAACTATTACAATATTTGTCTGGTAGAGGATTTTATGATAACTGTTAATATGAGTTTGTCCTTAGCTGTTTAAAAATTATCACAAAATATGCCTCAACATAGGTAAATTAAGATTTTAAAACCAGACGACAGAGATTTATTGTGTGCTTTGACCGTGGTGAGCCCTGCAAGTATGGGTTATTTTGTTGTCATGAATTCTTCTTTCCTTCTGTGGAAATATTGACTCCTTTAGGATACCTGTCCACTTTTTCTCATTAAATCTTTTCTCTTCTTGTTATTTTCCCTTCTTTCTTCCTAATTCCTCGCTTTGAAGCCCCAAAGCACATTTATTAAGAACTGTTGTTAGGCAAGCATCCTGGTTCCTATTTTTCCATCCACAAATTTTACTGTAAATCATCTAATGAGCTGTGTCCCACAGTGCATGATTATTAATATAATTCTGCAACAAAGATACAAATGTTTTCAAAACATTAAATTACTTTCAATAATATTTTATATTCTCTGGCACTATCATCTGTTTTAAGCAAAAATAAACTGTTTACCCACGTGTTTTTTTTTTGTTGTTGTTGTGATAGAATTGTAATAATATAAGGCATCTTTTTTATTTTATCTTTTTTTGAAGGAAAATATAGACAATTGCCTAAATACAGTGCTCTGTTATCTGTTTCCTATGTGCAGATCTATGATGGGCCTAGCATTCACGCCCGTCTCATTGGAGCTTACTGTGGTACCCAGACTGAATCTTTCAGCTCCACTGGAAATTCTTTGACATTTCACTTTTACTCCGACTCTTCAATCTCAGGGAAGGGATTCCTTCTGGAGTGGTTTGCAGTGGAGGCACCTGATGGAGTTTTACCTACCATTGCTCCAGGTGTGTTTGGTAATAAATGAGGTTCTTTTTAGGACTGATGT
Source organism: Cacajao melanocephalus (assembly GCA_963573385.1). NCBI lineage: Eukaryota > Metazoa > Chordata > Mammalia > Primates > Pitheciidae > Cacajao > Cacajao melanocephalus. The sequence goes on along the minus strand of CAUYLG010021726.1, from coordinate 59,239 downwards.
GTGCAGGCCAATGTTTCAAAGGGTCCTGTCATAACAGCAGCCAGATAAACAATTAAGAACAAGTATAGCCCCAAAGCCCTTTCACCAGATGTTCATTTTGATTCATAAACACTACCTTTTGTAAAAATTATACATTTCTTTCTAAAAAATGCAGGTTTCGCATTATATTGTTCATATTGTAATAATTAGGGGCTTGATATCCATAAGCTCGTCTACTTAAAATTTCTGGAGACCACCTTAGAAATCTCTGAAAATTTGGTTTACAGATACTATACATATACATTCACACACACACACACCATCAGTTAGTTAAGGATCGACTCATAGAAGTAACTCTTTTTCCTCTGCATTTATTTTAAATGTACCTTCAGAAGTGCTTCAGTTTCTCTTTAGCTGGTTGTAAATTTTCATGTTTCAAAGTAAAATGGGCCTAATTTTAAACTTTTACTTTACTTTTTTACATTCCTAATCCCCTCAGTGAAAGTAATATTGAGGTAGCATTGTTGGGGAGACTTTTTTCTTGAAAATGATTTAAATAAGGACAGGCATGGTGGCTCATACCTGTAATCCCAGCACTTTGGGAGGCCAAGGCAGGCAGATCACTTGTGGTCAGAAGTTCAAAACCAGCCTGACCAACATGACAAAACCACATCTCTACTAAAAATATAAAAATTAGCTTGTCATGCGGGAGTATGTCTGTAGCCTCAGCTACTGGGGAGGCTGAGATATGAGAACTGCTTGAACCCAGGCGACAGAGGTTGCAGTGAGCCAAGGACAGGCCTTTGCATTCCAGCCTTGGAGACAGAATAAGACTCTATCTTGTAAGCAAAAAAGAAAAGAAAATTATTTAAATGAATTTGAGTGTTTCTTATGGATTTCAGGATTGACACAGAAAAAATTCATCAGCTATTTCTTGGAGGATATTCTAAGTTCTTGAATATTGATTGGGGCACAGAATCATGGTAGCTCACTGAAGAATATTCAAACTCAGAACTTGTTCTGTGACTTAAAAGAGTATTCTATTTGCTTCTAACTTCTTAGGTAATTATATCAGCAGATATCACTAATGAAGATAATTTGTACTTATATTTATGTAATGTTCCTTAATATTCCATTCTGAAATGTTGTTCTTACCTCTCTAATAAGGTGCTTTCATGACATTGAATACGAATCTCTTCCTTAAGATATTAATCTGTTTATCTAAGAGCAAAGAATCAGCAAGATTGACAGTACAATTTAGAGGCGACTTTTAATTCTGGATAGATATATCCAGAGCTCTTAGAAATAAACTTGAGTTAAGCTTTCTTTTATATTTACAAACCTCAAGGTAGAAAAGGAATTACTTTTGTATGTAAAATATTATACCAACAAATTTCCTTCTAACATTTTATTATGAAATTCTATAATTATATGACATAAGTGGACAGGTGAATAGGAGAGCCATAAACCTTATTTTTCTTAAGAAGAACAAGGAAAAGGAAAGTAAGGTGCTGAGAGAATTTTGGAGTTTACTAATTATCTAGATGGTATAAGTGATTATGTTGTAGTGATACAACACTGTGAAAGTTTCATTAAAACTAAAAAAACCTTACTATTTTAAAATATATGAACATTTCTTGTACACGTATATATTTAACTTTAGTCAACCCGTATTTATTGAGAATTTATTATGGATACACTGAGGTGACTAAGAAAGGAACCTGAGATACAATCTCTACTCTCTAGGAGCTTAAAAATAATGGGAACCAGGCGCAGTGGCTCATGCCTGTAATCCCAGCACTTTGGGAGGCTGAGGCAGGAGGATCGCTTAAAGCCCAGGAGTTCGAGACCAGCTTGGACAACAGAGGGAGACCCCATCTCTACAAAAGATTAAAAAAATTAGGCATGGTGGTGCATGCCTGTAGTCCCAGCTACTCCGGAGGCTGAGGCAGGAAAATTGCTTGAGCCTAGGAGTTCAAGGCTGCCAGTGAGCAGTGATCATGACCCTGTACTCCAGTGAGACCCTGTCTCAAAAATAAAAAAATGAAAAATAAAAAATAAAAGAGATTGGGGGGAAAAAAGCACTCCTGTGTCAGTTAAATAATGATACTAGTAATTAAATAGGTAGATGATAAAGCAAGTGGTACCAGTAGCAAATAAGCAAGGGAAGAAAAATGAGCTTACCGTGGACTAGGGTCAACTGAAGGAGATTCAGCTCGCCAAGTAGGAAAAGCAGCCAGCCTATCAGTTAGGAAAAGCTCAGTCTTATGGCTGTAACAAATAATTTCAAACTCTTAGGGGCTGAAAACAACAAGTCTCCTTCTACATGTTCCTCTTGTATTAACTGGGCTCCTGCCATCATCTATCACTTCCTAACTCAGGCTGTTGGAGCTGCCATCGTCTGTGACATTGCCTGAGACCGTGGCAGGAGGCAAAAGAGCCCCTGGATGTCTTGGTTTAAAAGTGCTCCGCGTAAAGTAACACGTGCCTTTTGCTCATAGTTAATTGGCCAAAGCTCATCAAACGGCCTCCTCCAGCCATTTGTAGAATGCAGTTCCACCAGGTGTTTGGAAGTGGAGACAAATGGAATATTTGGTAAACAGCACTAATGACCTACAGTCATTAAAACCATATTTTATAAATCTAAGATAAGAAATATTTCACATAGAGGAAAACTTAAAATTTGAAGATACTGAATAACATTCAGCATCCAGATGTTCCATGTGAAATTGCTTTAAAAAAATCTGTAGCCTATGTAGTAATAGGATAAAGAAATCAGGACCTCATTCTACAACATTTTATATTAACTTTCTGTTGGCCCTGATAAGAGTCAAACGTATTATGGTATGAGAGTCATAAACTTCTGAAATGATGAAGAATGGACCTCTGAAATCTATTTCTCCATAAAGGTGATGGTGAAAAATTTGTTAAAATCAACTTTTTGAGAATTTTGGAAATTAACCAAAACCTTACAACAGTCTGAGGCGTATTTATTCAAGAAAAATTGCTGAATCTCAGTAGGAATAGTCATTTTTGTGGCATTCCCTTCCTATTCCCATCTCTCTCTCCTTCTAGCTTTGTAGTAGCCTCATGACAACAATAGCTGTGAAAATGAGCAGCTTAACAGCCGTGGGGGATGGGGCAGCAGAGGTCCAGAATACAGTCCATCTCCATGGCATTATCATTATTCCACATGCTTAGTGGTTCCTGGAAAAGTGCATTCTCAGGTCTTGTCTTCACAGAACCTGGGCAAGAGTTCAGTCTTGTGTAAACAGCCCTGACTGTGGGGTCTTTGCAGAAAACAATCAGCAGCAGCTGTTTCACATCACCACCGAGTGAGGCAGTGACACCAGTTACAGCTAATGAGAAACCGACCAGGGAACATGAAAGGGAAAAAATGGGGAAGGAGGTGCCCACTGGGGACTTTGAAAAGCTCTGACTTGTTTCTGGAAATCTGGAAGGCCACACACAGATGCCCAGCTGCATACATGCCCAAAAACTGGCCCGAGAAGGCCCTCATCTGTCACCTCAAAATTGCCTACATGTAAATTACACGATAAGTAGCTCTGCAGAAAAGATAAAGAAGCATGAGAAACACAGGAATGAATACAGTTCTACCTCAGTAATACAGAGGGTCTTCTACGTGTCTTTATTTATGCCTCAATAGTCAGCACTCAATGTTAAATGAGTTATATAGCAAAATTATAGTGAAAATGGAGAACAGAATGCATTTTTTTACGTCAGAGATCAATTACAGAAATTGGCGGCTCTCTGAATCAGTGGGTTAAAAACGATATTCATTGATTTCTCTGAGAAAGTTGTTTCAGTTGGTTCCTTCTTTTCAGTAGAGGGCTTTCACTTTCAAGGAAAAAAGTGCTAGTGTCTTTTCCATGAGGGTTGTGTCAAAGATGCTGCTTTCCATTCTACAGGTGCTTGTGGTGGCTTCCTGAGGACAGGAGATGCGCCTGTGTTTCTCTTCTCCCCAGGCTGGCCTGACAGTTACAGTAATAGAGTGGACTGTACATGGCTCATTCAGGCTCCCGACTCTACCGTGGAACTCAACATCCTTTCCCTGGACATTGAGTCTCACCCAACATGTGCCTATGATAGCCTTGTGATACGAGACGGTGAGAACATTATAAACAATACTGAGTTTCAACCCTAACCCATATTTAGTTCTATTCAATTATCATCATACTTGCGTACCGCCTCTGTCCATTTGGTGTGGAATTACACAGATCGTATGGTCAATGAAGGCATTAGTCCCAGCATTGGCTACAACTTCTGAAGGACATAGGAAGGTATTAAATTACCTGTCACAAAATGTAAGGAATAGCACAGCATTTCTATAAGGAAACAAAGGCTTTTTTAGATACTTAAGAGGGAAAGAATAGTCGGAATGTCGACATGGTTCACCTTTCCTTTAGAGAGGCCTCTGAGATAAATATTTGCTATTTCTGGCTTTAAGATCCAAGTGGAAAAAATACTTATAATTGTAATGTGACTGGACACAGTAGCTCACACCGTAATCCCAGCACTTTGGGGGGTCAAGGCAGGAGGATCACTTGAGCCTAGGAGTTCAAGACCAACCTGGGCAGCAGAGTGAGACCCTGTCTCTAAAATTATATTAAGAAGAATATGGAATAGTAACATATTCATTAATCTTTGTCCGTGAATCTGGGTAGAATAGGTAGAATTAAGGGGTGATATTGTATTCTTACCTCTGTACACAGGCATGGTGTTTCTATGTGACATAAAGTTAGAGACATAAATATTGCTCATGTGTGCCGTATACAAAACTGGGCTTCACAGTTTACATGGGCTGGAATGAAGGAGGACAGTGAAAGGCCACATCCTCCACTTCAGTATTTCTCAGTGTGGCCCCCAGGTCCACAGAGTCATCACCTGGAAACTTGTTAGACGTGCACATTCTCAGCAAAAAGAAACATGTTTGCCTTTGCTTACAGGTTGCCAGTGTGCAAGATCTTGTCTCCCTTATCCCCGATCCCTAGACCCTGCTAAGTGAGAAAAATTGATTGGTGGAGGTGCTTTATGTCCCTTCTGTAGAGGTTGGACACTAAGTAGAGACTCAAGTCAATCAGACACATGTGATGAGATGACCAAGCGTGACTCGTTGACGAGATGACAAAGCACATTGCGCAGAGGAGCATCAAAGCACAGGACTGCTTTCTTCACATCCAAGCCTTCCTCTGCATACTGAAATTTAAAACTTCTCATGTAATGAAAAGGATGTATGTCCTTGGACACATATTCTAGTGTTCAGAACCTACTAGATGCTTTAAAAAAGTCTTCAGTAGGTTAACTGCATCAATGAAGTAAATTATGGTTCTTTAAATATCACATTTTATTGAGTTGGTTTTGTTCCATCGCCAACTTTTCTTGGAAGCCGGGAGCCTGGGGAGCGGTCCCTTTTTCCTGCATGGCCTTGCACAGGTCATTGAAAGGCTCCAAGCCCGTTCTGTCTGTGAGACAGACAAATACCTCCCTCGCAGGCTTTTTGTGAGGATTAGGGAAAGTAATAAATGCAATTTTTTTTTTTTTTTTAGTAAAAGTACAAGCATTTTATAGATAATGAATTTGGAACAGTTTAGATTTTGGTTTACTTAGATGGACATTTCAAGAGAGGTTTTATCAGTGTCCTTCCTCAGGCATAGGGCAGCTTGAAAGAGCTAAAGAAACTGAGGTGTATGACAAACCAACATAAATATTTTAAACTGGTTATGTGACCTTTCTGTATGGATTCCTTTTTATGCACCGGCAATGTGAGTAGATGCTCAATAAGGTTCGTTCCTTCCTCATTTGTTTAATTATGTATTCAAGAAATAGTTATTGAGTGCTCTGCGCCAGTTGGTGGGTATTGTTGTAATTTATACATTGTTAATATATTTTTATGGCTAAATTTTAAATCTGACTTCGATTATTTGTTCTATGCCCAGCCAGCCTTTTGCTTCTGAAGCATGTAACATTCTGCAGCGAGTATCTAAAGCCAACTGGCTACAGACAGTGATACTTACTGGCTATTCCTACTCATGCAGTTGGCCCATCATTGCAGGCTTTTGGCTGTAGGGAGGCTATAAACCTTCCCAGGCTACCCCAGAGAGGGTCATGCAGCATTCTTGGGAGAACCAAGTCACTGTCCCACCTGCTTATTTATTTTACAGAGTTGCCATGGTTTGAAATAAATCAGTTTCTTCCAGACGATGCATCTACCAATTCTGCCTACCAAAGAGTCCTCCAAACAGATTCCATGAAACTACATTGGTCCTAGAAAAACTTTTAAATAGAAAAGAAATTGTATAAAAAATCAGTAATTCTTTAATCTAGTTCCAGATCTTAAACATACTTTCTTCATGACCTTACATAAATCATTTAATAGCATAGTTTTGGGGCATCTGAGGTTAATCCGCAAAGGTTAACATCACTGTTAACTTCTATGCCCTATGCCCTTGCATACAGCAAAGTGACTGGCTTTGTATCTCCTGTAAGTCTCAGTTCCTCATCTACAAAATGGGGATAAAAATAAATGCCTACCTAATAGTGTCACTGTGAAGATAAAATCAGGTAGTACATGTGAAGCACTTAAAGGGGTATATAGTAACTGCTAGGTAGAGGTCAGTCTTGAATAATCTTGGGGCCTCAGTTTCTATATCTGTAAAATGAAGAGGTTGGACTAGAAAAAGAATTCCCAAGTTGCCTTCTAGTGCTATAGCCTTTACCGTTCTTTGATATACCCTCCTCTTTAAAGATAAGGTTCAATCTTTCTGTAATCTATATGTTGAGGTTTTGGAAGGCTCCAGAAATGCCCCAGTACTCAGTATGAAGACTGAAGGGGTGGGTGGACAAGTAACAAACCATCTGTAATTATTGGGTTATCCTCCCACTAATGAGTTAGCTAATCAACAAGCACTTATTTTGAGATGAGCATTGTTTCACCAGATAATCTGGAGTGAATTTTAGAAAAGAAATCAGAATCAGTAGACTCAACTCATTTTCATCACGTGATAAAATATACACGTGAACTCATGACATATAATAAACTTCAAATTTTTGTAGTACAGGTAATTAGAGAAAATAATATTGGGTGAAATGTGTAGCAAAATAGCGTAATGAAGTGCACTTAGTATAAATGCAAAAGGAATTTAAGAGATACACTTTTGAATTGTAAAGAACGCAAAAGTTTCCAGAAATTAGAATCCTTCCAGAGAATGCCATTTCACGTGTTTTGCATTTATAACTGTGCCATCACATTTGTAATCACAGGAATAGAGAATAACTTATTTTCTAAAGTAGTTGAATGAGTTTCAAGCTGTGGTTAGTGCCACAAAGAATCCATGTTGCTGGTTGTGTAAAAGGGCATATTTGCTTATGTCTCATTTTCTATTTTTGTTTTTTATAAACCTGAAATTTATTAATTCTCAGCCTTAGGACAAAAAAAAAAAAAAAAAATCAGCATGTTTTCCCAGCCAAGGAATTCAAGTCTGCTATAATCCCCTTTGCTCCATTTTGGTTTCAGCTGGCACAGTGGCTTTGATCAAAGCTTATATCCAAGATAATCAAGATAAAAATGGGACATGAGGTGCTCCTGCTTTCCTTTGTTCTCTGTGGGAGTGGGGCACACTTGCTGGAACTCTTCTCTCACCCTTCACACATATGTGTGGTTGTTTTTATACTGAAACAAAGAAAAGCATTGAACAAACACAAATGAAAAGTTTTGTTTTAAAAACCCCACTGGCACTGAAGAAAGGGTCACATAAAAGTTGCATACCTTTTTGTGAATGATATCGTAACGTTGGTGTACCATCTGAGGTCAAGGAACCTACTTTGTTTTTTTCTTTTATTTACTTGACCTTCAGCAATCAGAGTAACTGAGGTCAGAGTCTCTAATCAACACATGTTTCATCACTGGTCCTCCATCGCTTCCAAATCCCAGGTACTCTGGTTCTGAGTTTTAGTGGCAGGGAGAACTGGCAGCCTGTGTTTAGAAAGACAGTGGAAATGGCCCGGCGCAGTGGCTCACACCTGTAATCCCAACACTTTGGGAGGCCGAGGCGGGCAGAGCACCTGAGTTCAGGAGTTCAAGACCAGCCTGGCCAACATGGCGAAACCCCATCTCTACAAAAAATACAAAAATTATCCAGGCATGGTGGTGTGTGCCTGTAATCCCAGCCACTTGGGAGGCTGAGGTGGGAGAGTTGCTTAAACCCGGGAGGCTGAGGTTGCAGTGAGCCAAGATCGCACCATTGCACTCCAGCCTGAGCGACAGAGCAAGGCTCGGTCCAAAAAAAAAAGGGGGGTGCAGTAGAAACTGTCAAAGAAGTCTTTATCAAAAATGGTAAAGAACCCCACACTTTGGGAGGCCGAGGAAGGCGAATCATTTAAGATGAGAAGTTCGAGACCAGTCTGGCAAACATGATGAAACCCCTGCCTCTACTAAAAATACAATAATTAGCCAGATGTGGTGATGTACCCCTATAATACCAGCTGCCCAAGAGGCTGAGGCAGGAGAATCGCTTGAACCCAGGAGGCGGAGGTTGCAGTAAGCCCAGATCGTGCGCCTGCACTCCAGCCTAGGTGACAGAGGGAGATTTCCATCTCAAACAAAAGTCGGAGGGGGGGCATGGGTGGTAAAGAAAAGGGAAGGCAGGACCATTGCAAGCCAGAGCCAGAATGATGTCACCCTTGAGGGGTCCTTCCTTTTCAGAATCCCATTATCTCCTACGAATCCTGATGTTCTGAGAAAAATGTGTGAGCTGCTTTGGCTAAGCTGCAAATAAATGATGGTAGAGTAGATTCTCAAGACTGTATTTTCATGCTGTTTCCTTTCTTTCAATGTAGGAGACAATAACTTGGCCCAGCAGCTGGCAGTTCTCTGTGGCAGAGAGATCCCCGGGCCCATCCGGTCTACTGGAGAGTACATGTTTATCCGCTTCACCTCGGACTCCAGTGTAACCAGGGCAGGCTTCAATGCATCCTTTCACAAGAGTAATGAGTTCAAATATTTTTTAATCCCATGTTATCTCATCTCCTCTCCTTTCCTTTCCTCTCTTTTTCTCTCCCTAATATAATCTTCTGGGGTACCAGGACAGAAGACAAGTCAGAAGACATGAGTCTCTGCCCAGGCCCTGGATGGCTGGCTCCCCTTACGGCAATGCTGAGTCCTGATCCAAAGGACCGAGGCTAAGTTATGCAAAAGTGTCCTGCCTTCAGGTCTCTGGGTGAGGTATCTTCACTTCAGGGAGCTGTGTCCATGGAATACATGAGAGAGAGCTTTACAGCAAATTTTCAGCCTAACTGAGGGCTGGAACTAGAGTGCAGCTCTTATCCATAACTCATCGAAGGGGCAAAGCGTTATCATTTATTTTCCTAAATTACTTGGTTGAAGTCATCCATTTGAGGTTTGGCAGGAAGAGTTTGTTACTCTTGAAATATGAATTTGGTGAGTCACAAGTGGGCACCATATATGGGATGCCGTCATGCACAGTGTGATTGAGACTTCTCAAACTTGACATGTGAAGTCCAGTAACAGCCTTACATCCAAACCAAATGAAAGGTAATAAAGTAGTCCATGGAAGAGTGAAAGACTCTCATGTGTTTAACTGAAAAACATAATTTTAAAGTATATTCTCAATCTAACATTAAAAATCAATCTAATATTTCCTCCATGCTTATATATACCTTTTACAGAGTAGGAAGCAAGTGAAGATCAATTGTGTTGCTGATGCTCAAGAGAGGCAGGGTGCATAGAGTCTTAAGAGCATGGGCTTTGGAATTAGACCTGAGATAAGTTTTCTCCTCTGCAATTTAACTAGCTCTGTAAGCTGTCTACCCTTCCTCGCTGATGACAAGTAAGGGTAATCCCTGACAACTGGAGAATTAATGCTTGCTCCTTTCATCCTCTTCCTTCATCTCCTGCCCTCTCACTCTCATGTATATATTAATATGTATGGAAGCTCATTATACATACATACATATATACATATGTATGTATATAGTGAGGGTAGGACCATTGTAATTGATTTATATGTGTGTGTGTATAATATATATAAATATGATACCTCGATCATGTTGGGTTCACTACCTGAGACATTGATCACTCCCTACAGAGGTGTGTCCTGCAGACCCTGACTCAAGGATGGATGAATGAATGCACTCTCACACCCAATACAGTGAATCTGAGTGGGCTAGGGATGGTCGTCACCTGCTTTCAGAGGGCGATTGCAGCTAACTGATGATAATTCCCTGGACCTCCTCACATTTATTCAGTACGGATTTAATAGCAGAGGTTCTGAGTCAACATGCTTGTGGATAATTAACATGGCTAAAAGAGTGGTTTTACAAATGATGAAAGCTTTTGGTTCTAGGGCCCAGAATAAACAGCATTAACGAGTAATTCCCCTTCAACCTCCCCCTGAGAGGACCATCCAGCACAAAATTTACAGGTGTAAACAGTTAGAGTAGAGACAGCGATGTGGAGTGAACAGATTTAACTGGGGAAGCTTTTATTGTCCCTAAATCGTCACCCTATGACTTAATACTCTAATGTAACAACTGGCTGCCTTTAGCCTCTTCCATTAAAAATTTTCAGCCTTCCAAAAGGTTTGAGACTCTAATCTTGTAGCTTTCCCCAATATTTCCCTAATATTTTGCTAGTGACCCCCGAGTGAATTCCAACATAAATGTGTGTGTGTATCTATGTATTTATATATCCTTGACAGCTCCTGGTCTAGAAAGTATTTCAAGTTTAACTTGTGAGTAGTATAATGGACTTTGGAGACTTAGAAGCAGGGAGGATGGGCAGGGCATGAGGGATAAAAAACTACATATTGGGTATAATGTACACTAGTCAGGTAACTAGTATACTAAAATCTCAGACCTCACCAGTGTGCAATTCATTCATGTAACCCCAAACCACTTGTACCCTAATTAGATAGATAGAGAGATAGATAACAAAAAATGTAACCTGTGAAAACTGAACATTTTATTCCCACCCATTTCCACAACACGCAAATTCTACACTCCTCATAATCTTAGCAAATGGAAAGTACATTTTTCTTATTCTTTAAGTCAAAAATCTTGATGTTGTTTTTGACTTTTCTGTTTGTCTCACACTTAACATCAACAAATCACACTGGCTCTACCCTCACAGTATATCTAGGTTCCAATCATACCTCTCCATTTCTGTTGCTACCAGCCTAGCCCAGAAGGCTGTCATCTCTCCTTGGCCTCAGGCAGTCCCCTTTCTATTGGACACATTGCTCCTGCCCTTCCCTGCCCTCTACCCCTTACAGTCTAAGGACTGCACATAGAGTGATATTTTCAAACTTAAGTGAGATCATGCCATTCTACTGCCCACAACCCTTCAATGTCCTCCTCTTCTTACTCAGAATAAGTCTTTTCAGTCTCCTGCATGACATAGTCATGCTACCTTTGGCATCTCTCATTCTGCCTCATCCATTCTGACTTCCATGATGTACCTCTAACACATCAAGCCTTTACACTGTTTTCTGAACTGCAGTGTTTTCTCTCACATAACCATCTGGCTTGATACTTCATTTAATCATGTGTCTGCTAAGATGTTACTCCAGTGACAAGGCTTTTATAGCTTAACTCTCACAATAAAGTATGTTTCTCCCTCCTCCCATCCATTTTTCATTATAGAATTTATCACCATCTCACATATTATATATTTGGTTATTGTATGTGTTCCCATCTATAAAGAAATCCTCACGAAAGTAAGTGATTTGTCTGCATTACTTACCTCTGTATCCCAGATCTCAGCAACCACCACAGACTGAGTAGCCAATAGCATGTACTCAGTACAAGCTTGTTATACTAATCATTTTCTACACTCTGGCTTTATTTTCAAGCATTTTTATTGCCTACACTTTGAAAACCCCCCAAGAAAACTAAGAAAGCATAAAAATCCAGTTGCCAATGCTATTTAAATAACCTACCTTTGTTTCTTTGTGGGAAGGCTGCGGTGGATATTTGCATGCAGACACAGGGATCATCACGTCCCCCAAGTATCCGGAGACCTACCCACCCAACCTCAACTGTTCCTGGCACGTCCTGGTCCAAAGTGGCCTGACCATTGCTGTCCATTTTGAACAGCCTTTCCAGATTCCAAATGGAGATTCTTCTTGCAGCCAGGGGGATTACTTGGTGGTAGGTCTTGCTTACTACCCTTTCTAATTACGTTTTCTGTAGACTTCCTTCAGAAAACAAAATGATAATTTTTCTCTCCTGGGACATAAATGGATAAGAATTAGGTACTCCTTCTTTTGCAACATAAAGGATTTGATGCCATTTTAATTTGTCTTTCCAGCTAAGAAATGGTCCTGATGTCTCTTCTCCACCTTTGGGACCCCCTGGAGGAAATGGTCATTTTTGTGGCAGTCGTGCTTCATCAACTCTGTTCACCTCAGATAATCAAATGTTTGTTCAGTTTATTTCTGATCATGGTAATGAAGGGCAAGGATTTAAGATCAAATATGAGGCAAAGAGTTTAGGTAAGTGTTTTCACTGAGAATTACATCTACTTTTCTTGGAGTTGCTTGATCTGCTTTGATTAAATAGATTTGAGAAAAAAACATATAAAGTTTTCTTTTCTGAACAGACAGTAATAGAATTAATAAGAATGCCTACTCTCAAGTACTTTTTATGTTTGATATGTTCAGTATCTCATTATGACTACTTTTTAAGTAAAGTATCGTTATTTCCATTTTAAAGATAACTAAAATGAGGCTTGGACTTTTCCAAGACCATATATCTAATTAGTGACCAAAGCGAAATTTTCCATGGGTATAAAATAATTCATTCTTCTTGATCCCTGAAATTCTTTAGGTATTTCCATTATAAGATGTCTAATTGTAAGCTGAATCTGGTTATAGAAACATTATAAGAATTATGTTTACCTTATTTTGTAATAACTTGCATGCTGTTTTTAAAAGAACACATAATCTTTTAATTCTATTATTACTGATTTAATTATATATTATATAAGATCTTTACTTAATAGCTTGTACTTAATTATACTTGATTATAATTGCATTTAATTCTACTGTAATGATTTGATTTTGGTGACATTTACTTTTAGCAGTGTTTAATTGAATAAATAAATAAATAAATAAATAGGCATCACTTCAAAATAAAGGGATATTGTCAATAGAAAGTAATATAATAATAAATTTTTTCTTTGTCTCACCAGAAGTTAGATAATATAGATTTCAGAATGATCCTATGACTTGAATCCCAGATTCCTAAATATATAAAAAAAATATATATATATATATATATATATAAATGTCAATTAAATCATGTTTTATTGCACATTGTATGAGATTTAAAGTCAACATCATTTCTTTATTTTGGTAAAAGAGATGAATAAGAGTCTTCACCAACTGACACACAAAAATAATCTAATAGCTTGAGTTAGGTCTAAAACACCAGGGAACAGGCTTTGGTCATTTCCCAGTGCGCAGAGCTCTGGCACAAAAAGAGAGCTGTAATGCAGCTCTGTGAGCTCCTGCACCATTGCTTTCTAGGCTAGGACCTTCTCATCTCTCCCTTTCTCCATGCCGAGCGTTGCAGATGAGTCATGAATAGGCAGGTTTTCACGTGGTACCAAAGCATTTCAAGAGTTGCAGTGCCTTAAGTCTAGAGAATAGAGGTCAGCCCATCCTACAAAACTGTACTTTTCTATATTTATTTATGATAGACTCAGTCTTTTTTTTTCTTTCTTGACACAGAGTCTCGCTCTGTCACCTAGGCTGAAATGCAGTGGCGCCATTTCAGCTCACGGCAACCTCTGCCTCTCAGGCTCAAGTGATTCTCCTTACTCAGCCTCCCTAGTAGCTGAGATTACTGGCGTGCACCATCACGCGCAGCTAATTTTTATATTTTTGGTAGAGATGGCGTTTCACCATGTTGCCCAGGCTGGTCTTGAACTCCTGAGCTCAGGTAAGCTACCTGTCTCAGCCTCCCAAAGTGCTGGGATTACTGGAGTGAGCCACCATGCCCAGCCAATAGACTCAGTCTTGATTTATATTTTTAAAGTCAACATTTAGTGGTAATTCAGATCCACTAAGAGATACATTAAGGGTATATTTGACATTGCACCTCTTCTGTTCCCTTGTGGACTTACTGTTCATGCAAGTATGGTTATGGCCATTACTTTCTCCCTTTCTTGAAGCTTATTATGACTGCCATTAACATCAGATTTAAACAAAAATCATTTGATTACACAACCTATTATTGGCAACCTGAAACAATGGCATCACTCCTATTTCTCTCTACTTACCAACTTAACCATGTTTCATAACTATAGCCAGCCTTCCTCTTCCCACATCCCTCTGGCTGTCTTCCCACCGTATCTAATTCCTTGCCACTACCATTTCTCAGCCTTTAACACAGGTCCTTTTATGAACGTCTTTCAACATAAATCACCTAGTTTTTTATCATTTTTCTCCAGAGACGCTCCTTTGTTCTGGTTGATTGAGATTTCTAGGACCCTGTGGTAGATGCCTTTTTTCTTACCTGATTAATAGGCTGATTAATTAATTAATCAAACATTTACAAAGTGTTTCGCATCATGCAAACTACCAAGTTCTGTCAAGGACTTCACAGCGTAGTAGAGGAGACAGACAAGCAAAGGCACAACAGGAACATGATACAGGGCTGGATGTGGGGGTTCATGTCTGTAATCCCAGCGCTTTGGGAAGCCAAGGCAGGAGGGTCACTTGAGCTTAGGCGTTTGAGACCAACCTGGGCAACACAGAAAGACCTCATCTCTACCAAAAAATTTTAAAAGTAGCTGGGCATGGTGGCACACTTCTGTGGTCCCAGCTACCCGGTAAGCTGAGTTGGGAGGATCACTTGAGCCCAGGAAGTTGAGGCTGCAGTGAGCCATGATCAAACCAGTGTGCTCCAGCCTGGGTGACAGCGCAAGGCACTGTCTCAAATAAAAAAAAAAAAAAAGAACATGGTATATGATACAATAAGTGCTAGAAAGAGGAATGCACAGAACAGAAACACCTGCTTCAGCCCAGGACATCAGAGAGGGCTCCACAGGAAGTATGAAGGGATTGGCCAGTCAGTGATAAAAAGATGTAGGTGCATAGCAAGTCTAAATGTTACAAGTCATATTCAACAATTTGAAAGAATTCACTACTGGTGGAGAACAGTCAAAAAGCGGTAAGAGTAATAGTGATGAAGCAGGCTGGAATCGCTGTGCTCAGAGCCATGGATGCCACCCTAAGTTAGTTAAGATGTTAATCAATAGGTAATGGGAGGCACTGGAAGGTTTTACTCCAAAGCCTGAACAGCGTGATCAGATTAAAGTCATTAATGTGGCTGCAACACTGAAAACACTGGAGGCGGGAAAGACTAAAGAGAGAGAGACAAGATGAATGAGTAATTTAGGAAAAAAAATTTACTCCCTGAACTAAGGCAATGGCAATAAGAAGGTAGGAGAGAGGGAATATCAAAAATATTATAAATATGGGATGCAGTGAATTTGGAGGTCAGTTGAATATAAGACAGGTGGGAAGGGATGGGAAGAGCCTTAGGAGTAGTTGTTAGGTTTTTTGGTTGGATGGATCCATTCATCCCACAGACATTTATTAAGAACTTTCCACAGGACAGATACTGTATTAGGTCCCGGGGATATAACAGTAAATAAACAAAATCCATGTCCTTATGGAGCCTAATTCTACTGTTAAGGCACAGACAATAAGTAAAATATATAATATGCCATATGGTGAAAGGTATTAAGGAGAAAAATAAGGCAGTAAGGGTGGATACAGAGTGTCCATAGGAAGAGGGGCTGATGAGTCTGCTGATGACTCATGTATGGAACTCCGGATCATGATCGAATGAGAGTGTTCATTTGAGACATGTTCACTTTGAAATCTCTGAATTACCTCCATTGGAGATGCCCAGTGAGTGGTCGGAACATGAGTGTGGAGGTCAGAACAGGGGTCTAGACTGAATCTGTTAATATAGGAATAATCAACAGACTGGTTACAGTTTAAGTCATGAGGATGTGTGACAGCAATTGGGGAATTATTCAGAGTGAGATGAAAGGTCTACAGGGGGGATTCCTTAGAGCCTCTAGCAATGTCAGGGAAGCCCTGGAGAGAGACACCCAAGAACCAGAGGAAGAAGGATGAGAGGAGTAAAAGAAGGGGGAGAAGAGCTTGGTGTCACAGAAGCCAAGGGGCAAAAATGTAAAGAAGGACAGTGTGATCAACATGTTAAATGCTGTGGATATAAAATAAGAATTTAAAAAGTTCTTTGGTCATATTAACTGTGAGGTGACTTGGGAGAACATGAGTGCTTTGATAGGGTTGAAGAATGAAGGATGCAAAGAGAAAAAGGAGGGTGGGGAGAGAGAGAGAGAGACAGAGATTAAATAGAACAAGATCCAGGAGGAGACAATAAGATGGAAACTTGATCCAGAGATACAGGAAGATAATGTACAGAGGGGAAAATAGAGTATAGAGATGCAGATAAATTTATTAAGGATAGTAACAAATGAGGGGTAACAAATTGAAGGGATTCTCATCTGATTTCTTCTGCTTTCTGTGTAAATTGGAGCCTAATGTAGTGTGCTGAGAATCGAGAGGAAATGGGGAAAGTCAAGGGTTTAGGGAGTGAAGTTCCAAATGGCTGTTGTAGTTTATATGAAAAGTAATGGGTGAATTGCTTGGCGGTGTTGAGATGGGAGAACATATATTTGCAGGGACATCAGTTTCCATGAATGAATGGCTTGAATTGAGCACAATCACGAATTGGCATTTTACAAGGGAAATCTGAAGGAAAGACATGAAGCTTGGGAGTTGGGGGTCATCAAAGGGATTTGCAATTCAGAGTTTCAGAGATGAGGGAGTTGGTGGTAATGATAGAATTCAGGATGTGACTGTAAGTGGCTAATGACAGTGGACATAAATGTGGCTGGAGTTAAGCAGATCAAGTTTCTGTGTGGCTAAGTGATTGGACAGGTTAATTTCATTGGCATTGTAAGTACATTTCCTTCTGTCTGTTTGTTGAAAATGCCAAAGGATATTTAGTGATAATAGAAAAGTAATTTTCGATAATACTTTGGTTTTTTAGAAAAGACATATTAAAAAGCTCCTTTATCTTCTGGCAGAACGTGGCTCATAAATTGTCTCATGCCATTGATCTTGTTTTTCAAATGCATCTAAATCCTGAAGAAATGTAATGAATAAATGCCCACAGGGTTGTGCAAAGCTATATCTGCTTAGTCTTTTAAATATATGAGGATCATAGCTCTACACCATTCTACTGTGCTGAACACTCAGTGGGAAGCTGTAACTGCTGGCATACTTACATGCTTATCGAAGTGGTGGATAATTATTCACACTTCTGTGATGCTCTGCCCCATCTACCATGTGCCATATCATTTGGTTGGCTTTAAGAAAGACTGAAATTTCCTGTGAGAATAGGTAGATGATCTGGCAAATTAAAAAGTGTCACACCTGGTAGCTCTCTCGATAGCAAATTGAGAATTTGTTTGCTGGAAAAGAAAATGAGGGTCATAACAGATGAAAGGAAATTGAGAGAAAATGCAGAGAAATTGACTTTAAAAGATGATTTGTGGCCATTGACTGCATTCCTTTACCAGATTGTAGACTGATTTGACTGTGTTTGCTGACAGCCTGTGGAGGCCATGTGTACATCCATGATGCTGATTCTGCTGGGTATGTGACCTCCCCCAGCCACCCGGATAATTACCCCCCGCATGCTGATTGCATTTGGATCTTAGCAGCTCCATCGGAAACACGCATACAGCTGCAATTTGAAGATCAATTCAATATTGAAGTAACACCCAAGTATGTCACTTCCATTTTCATTTTTTTACTATCCAAAGTTGGTAGTTTTTAACTGTCGTGTCTCAGAACAATTCATTTCTTTCAGTAGCACATATGCAAGGGAATCTAGGGGAGAAGGGAAATGCTTAATGACTCAGGCCTGAAAACATAGTCTGCCAGTCCTATCAGCTGAGCAGGTTATGTACATGGATACTGTCCCCTGTGACCCTAGACACTTCCTGCAAGGGATACTGAGGGTGGCTACTTGAGATTGATGTTATCCATTCTTCCTCCCACAGGAAATATACCGTGTCTCTGATAGATGAATATTTATTTGCCCAGCCTCATATTCAGTGTCACAAATGACAAAATGTCTGTTTAACAAATGGGAATTTGTGTAGTGTGTCACCAGGGGTCACCAGTTTCAGAACAGTACTAAAGCACGTGCACTATAATTTCTCAGTCTTTGTTTAATAAGAGTTCTGAAAGGATTATGAGACAGAGAGTAAGTCTTACTATGTTAAAGAGAAAGGAAAACTACATAGATTCTAAAAAATTGTTTTTCTCTTTCCTTTAACAAAATTGTGTTTACATTTGTGTAAATGCAGACGTGGTGCAAAACTTAGATATAAGAGCTTTTGTCGCCATTTCTGGCACTGGATCTAATATGACTCTTCCACTCATGGAGCATTAATTGGCTGACATGATTTCCTCAAGAGACATTAGGTACATACTTGTCTGCTTTCGTGGACACAGAAAATTCCAGCTGGCACTCTCTGTTAGTCCCAGTTACAGAGCTGTTAGAGAATTTATCTTTGTCATGTGAAATGTATCAAATCAACGTGTGGAACAAAATACTTGTTGTTCTTTGAAGTTCTTAGGGATTTGTTTGAAAACAACATTTATATTTGTAAAAACCGATACAGAATATGGAAGGGAAGTAAATATTTGTCATTGTAGAACATGTAAAACCTGTGTTTTTGAGCTATGCATGAACAATGTATTATTAGGAAAAATATCATACAGCATTTTAAAGTGACATGTGACTTAACGCTGATTCTATCATAGTCTTTAATGCTATGATTTAATAATATCTTCAAAGAAAGTGAGTGAAGTTGTCATTATCAGAGTAAGTCAAGGCAATTGACCATGTAAATTTCACAGAATTTTGTTTCCACTTTAGCTGTACTTCCAACTACCTTGAGTTGCGGGATGGAGTGGATTCAGATGCACCAATACTTTCCAAATTTTGTGGGACAGCTTTACCCAGCAGTCAGTGGTCCTCAGGAGAGGTTATGTATTTGAGATTTCGATCTGACGATAGCCCCACTCATGTGGGATTCAAGGCCAAGTATTCTATAGGTAATAATTTTTTAAAAACTTTTATTTTAGGTTTAGGGGTACATGTGCAAGTTTGTTATATAGGTAAACTTTGCCATGGGGATCGTTGTAGAGATTATGTCATCACCCAGGTTTAGTTGATAGTAAAACCAGAAATGGCAGGCGTCCCCACAGTACCCCTTCCAGCTGAGCTTGGGTTCAGTCTTTAGAATCAGCACAGGGTAGTAGGCAGACCCCATCAGTCTATCAGTTGTTTCTTGAGATGAAACTTACTTGCGACTAATAGCTCTTTTACATAGTGTTCCAAAATAATTAATGTGACATTGCAGAATATGCCGTTTAGTCATCATCTTCTGTTTCCCACTATTGTATTGGGCTTGCAGTATCGTTTCTGTTTACATCCACTGTAGAATTCAAATAATGAGGAAAGCACTAACCATTTTCAGAATTTTAAAAACTTCAATTCCTAGTCACTTGGCACCTGAAAGTTTTCAAATGTGCTGGTGAAATGAAAAAAACAAAAGTTGTAAAAGAATATTTCTTTCTTTTTTTTTTTTTTTGCAGCTCAGTGCGGGGGAAGAGTAACAGGGCAAAGTGGTGTTGTTGAAAGCATGGGACATCCAACGCTTCCATATAGAGACAACTTATACTGTGAGTGGCATCTCCAGGGGCTCTCTGGACACTATCTCACAATCTCTTTTGAAGATTTCAACCTTCAGAATTCCGCTGGCTGTGAAAAAGACTTTGTAGAGATCTGGGACAATCATACCTCTGGTTAGTGAAATATATCTGCTCTCTTTTGGGTGTTTATTTTCACATGTACTTATTCAGCCTCTGAAGTTTCTTCACCTCCAAGAAAGGCAAAAGTATGTCTATACTCTGCAGAAGAGTGCAGATTAATGAGCCTTGGCAGTATTAGACACTCTCCCTCTATTCTACCATTTACAATGGATGCTGAGAGCCCAGGTGCAATACAGCCTACCGTAGAGGCCACTGGTGGATACCCTCTAGCTGCTGAAACATAACATTGCCACATGCTGTTATTTGAGGGGTGTTATATAGCTTGAGGCAGGGAAAGGGTCATGCATATCTCCTGGCGGTAGCGTAAGGCAGATATTTGTCACTCTGTTGTCTCAGACCATTTTTTCAACCAAATGAGCAAGCCTTCCTCGTTGGGCTGAAATATCCTTCCCCTAATTAGTTGCATTTTTTTTTTTTTTACTTCTTCATATATATGAATATGCGAATTTTTATTCATGTTTTCTTGCTTTTCTGGACAGAGATTAACGTTTCCTCATGGGCAGGGTCTTGTTTTTTATTATTTTCTTTGTATACGCAGGACACTTCGAACAGAGGTTAAAAGAAATCAATCACCTGGACATGTGTATTTAGTTATTTGTCTCTCACAGGAAGCATCTTGGGCAGATACTGTGGAAACACCATTCCTGACAGCATAGACACTTCTAGCAATACTGCTGTGGTCAGGTTTATCACAGACGGCTCTCTGACTGCATCAGGGTTCAGACTGCGATTTGAATCCAGCATGGAAGGTGAGTTCATTGGTTCATTCAAAACAACATTGAGCATCTGCATTGGACAGACACTATGCTAGGCACTGGTGTTACAATAGTTTGAAAATCAAAATAAAACATGACTCCTATCTTCTTGGACCTTAATCAGAAGGTCACACTGATAAATGAAAAATTACAGCTGTGATCAATGCTATAAGGGAAAATAACTAGTATCATAAGAGATATAGTAAGATGATGAGAGGTATACTGCATTGCCCACCTTAAGAAAGTCCTGTAGATTTGCCTTGCTGCAAATCCTGACAAACTCAGATGAAATAAAGATCTTGTTTGGAAAAATTGGATACTTACATTAACTGTCAGGCACATCACTCATGTAAGGAGACCACCAGGCAGGCCTTGTGTGAGCAACATGGCTGTTTATTCACTCTGGTGTGGGCAGGCTTAGTCAGAAAAGAGAGTCAGTGGAGGGCGGTGGGATAGGAGTTGTTTTTATAGGTTTTGGGTAGGTAGTGGAAAGTTCCAGAAGTTACAGTTCAGGGTGGTTTTGCAAGCTGGTGGGGGTGTTGTGTGTGTGTGTTGCGGGGGGGATGTCACAGGATGCGTGGTCACAAGGACAGGGGTCATCTATTACAAACCGGCATAATCATCAGGGTGGGGGGGGATCGGTTGCAAGCAGAGGGAAGGGTAAGGTAAATTACATCGTTACAGGGGTGGGGGTCTTGTGAAACCTAATGTCTAGGGGGTAAATTTTCACATGGCTGAGCAGGAACAATGGTTGAAGGTTGCAGGGGGAGAGCAATCAGTAGAGGTAGCAGCTGGTTGCTTCACTTCTCTTTGTGGCCGTCCAGTTACTTTAGACTTTCTGGCTCCTGGAAACCATCCAGAGGTGTACGTGTGCGTCACCAATGTTGTAATCGCCAGGCTTGGACTTGGAGGCCTGACATTAACCTGATTTTCCTGATTTTTTTTTTTTTTTTTTTTTTTGCAGAAATGAGGTCTTGCCTTGGCCTCCCAAAATGTTGGGATTACAGGTGTGAGCCACCACTCTTGGCCAATTTTCCTGATTCTTAAGTTCATTACATTCATTGGTCTCTCATATTTCTTGGGCCATGATGATAATTAAATTGCTGTCCGTGGACTATCATCCATGAAAGCCAGGGTTAAATATTAATAGAGATAGGAAGTATTCACTTCCTGGTATTCCACTTACCAGCAGAGGGACTGGTAATATGTGTTCACTAAAATCCTCATGCACATAAATAAATGCAGAGAATGAATTTGTCTAGAAGAATAATTTTTAAATACCTGAATTTTGAGAGCTTTCCTGATGGAAGGAGACATTTTGATTTGATTGGAAGTTTTCTTGACTTTTTTCCTCATGTCAGAGTGTGGTGGGAATCTTCAGGGCTCTACTGGAACATTTACTTCTCCCAACTACCCGAACCCAAATCCTCATGGCCGGATCTGTGAGTGGAGAATCACCGCCCCGGAAGGCAGGCAGATCACCCTAATGTTTAACAACCTGAGGCTGGCCACGCATCCATCCTGCAGCAATGAGCATGTGATAGTAAGTGTTCCCTGTGGCCTGAGATGTTATATTCCATCATTTAAGGACTTTACTGACCCATAAACCATAGTCAGAAATCTAGGTGAGGAAAATTGCCGTCTATGCAACTGTAACTCAGACAAATTCTAAGTATTGTTGAGAGAACAAAATCACAGTAAACTGTCAAAATAATTGTAAAAGTTGTTTTAAGAGACCATCAGCTGTCACTCTATGCATCAGGGTCAGAGATAGAATAAATTTTAGGAGTGAATGATCTTGACAAATGGCAAAACTGGGGAGGCTGTGGGAAGCTAAGCCTACAGCAGCACATAGCTGAATGGAACCACAGTCACAGCACAAGCTGGCACCGAAAGTTCTGAGCATCAGATGGGTGGTCCTGCATAATCACTGCTTTCTCCAGGGGTGCAGAGGGACTGGTAATAGGAGAGCACTGCTACCTGACCTCTGTGTTGCCAACCTCCAGTGGTTTCAGACATGCCCTTAGCACTCTCAGCTTCCTTCGGTGAAAGAAAGCAAACGAGATCCCTGAGTATGAATAACAAAGAGATAGTTAACTGTGAAGTGCTGTACATACATATGTGTGTGTAGACAGGTAGACTGGATTAATATTAGTACATTTCTCCACCCAACTTACCCCTTCTGCCGTATTTGTGATCTCAGTAAATAATCCCAAACTTCTGGTTGCTCAGGTTGAAAATCTTGATGTCTGTTTGGGAATCCTTCCTCTCACACCAGATATGGCATTTATAAGCAAATCCCACTGGGTGTATCTTTTAAAAACATCCACAGTAAGCTGGGCACGGTGGCTCACACCTGTAATCCCAGCACTTTGGGAGGCTGAGACAGGCAGATCACAAGGTCAGGAGTTCGAGACCAGCCTGACCAACATGGTGAAACCCTGTCCCTCCTAAAAATACAAAAATTAGCCAGGCATAGTGGCACGCATCTGTAATCCCAGCTACTTAGGAGGCTGAGGGAGGAGAAGCACTTGAACACAGGAGGCGGTGGTTGCTGTGAGCCAAGTTCACGCCACTACATTCCAGCCTGGGTGACAAAGCAGAGTGAGACTCCTCAGAAAAAAAAAAATATATATATACATATATCCAGAACTGAACTACTTCTCATCATATCTACTGCTACCACCCCCACCGTTCACTTGGATTATTTTAGTAAGTTCCACCTGGCCCCCCTGCTTCCATTCTCATCTCCTTACATTCCCAGCACAGCAGCTGTGGGATGGTTTTAAGCCTCCATCGGATCACGTTGCTCCCTTTGAAAATCCTGGAATGGCTTCTCGTATCACTCAGAGGAAAATCCAAAATTGCACCTGGGGCCCACCTGGCTATTATCTCCCTCTTCTACCTGTCTGTCTTATTTCACATTCCCCTCTTCTCCGCTCGCTGGGATCCAGCTCTCTGGCCTCCATTTCGTTCCTTGCATGTGCTGAGATGCTCCCCATCCGGCTGCTGCCCCCATCTGGAATGCCCATCTCCAGATGGCAGCCTGCTCTACACCCTCACTTCATTCGGGTCTCTGCTCGAATGCCTTTTAATCCATAAGGTCTAAGTACCTTATATTACAGACCCTACCCTGGCCTGACCCTTCCCTGCCATGTTGTTTTACAGCACTCCACACCTGTTGCCGTATATCATTTGATTTGTTCATCAGTTTATTGTCTGCTTCCCCTACTAGAATGTAAGCTCCTCGAGGTCAAGCCATAGTTTCATTCACTGCTGGGGATTCACTGAATCCCCAGTACCTGTACATAATCGAGATAAATTGTTGAATGAATGGATAGTATAGGTATTATCATCATTCCTTTAATAACAAACCACTTTATTTTTTCAGTTTAATTGTCTCCTGTTGGGTAGTGAATTTCAAAAATATGAAATATCTTTGTATCTTATGGCCACTTTGTATTGCCCTAAAATGATCTCATTCAACCTTCAGATTTTATTTCCAAGTTCTAATATCTGAAGGATTGAACTGCTGTCTTTTAGATCTTGAAACTAAGAAACCAAATGGGTTTTATATGAGAGCCAGGAAATCTTGGACTAAGGTTGCTTATTACAAAGGACCTTTTTTTCCCTGTTATTGATTGAGTACATATACACAAAGATAAGTAGAAAAATGCTAACCACTCCCACTATGCCGTATTTTGATAGATTTTCTCATCTCTTCTTGGCAAAGCGTATTTTATGTACTTGTAATCATGTGGTATAAATCCACTTGAATTCTAATTTTAGTCTGTTTTTCTGGTTATAAATATAATGGAGGCTTACTGAGCAATATTTGGGGAGTTCAGAAAAGAAAAAATATCAGTTTTTTTGTTTGTTTGTTTTTGAGACAGAGTCTTGCTCTGTCATCCAGGCTAGGGTGCAGTGGCACAATCTCAGTTCACTGCAACCTTTGCCTCCTGGATTCAAGCGATTCTCCTGCCTCAGCCTCCTGAGTAGCTAGGACTATAGGCGCATGCTACCACACCTGACTAATTTTTGTAATTTTAGTAGAGACAGAGTTTGGCCATATTGGGCAGGCTGATCTGGAACTACTGACCTCAGGTGATCCGTCCACCTCAGCCTCCCAAAGTGCTGGGATTACAGGTGTAAGCTGCTGTACCCGGCCAAGATATTTTTAATTCTACACATCTATTACTAAAATTTTGATGTATATGCTAAAAGTTGTTTTTTACCTTTGAAATTATTTTCATAGTTTAAATCGTACTGAATATAATGATTATTAGGAATTTACAAGCAGAGTATTCACATGTCCTTTAGGAAAGAGAATATGAACAGTCCTAGTTTTAGAACTCAAAGATAAAAGCCATAGCCACAACCACAAATTCCAAAGCAAATTTTACCTGTCACCTCCCTTTCTCTGAATTATCACCTTACAACTCTTGCAGCTACTGCTGGTGGGTTTTATGTCCTTATTTCTAAATCATATTCCTATTCTACTACTCCTTGCTTTTTTTTGCACATTATCTATCCACATCCTACTCTGGAAGATGACAATTAGCCCTCTGCCACCACAAATGCATGTGGGGTATGCACAGTGTATGTACTTTCCCAAATGTCTCCTAAAATACATCTGTCACAGCTTTTGCTTAAATTGTCTTTCAGTTGTCTTACCGTGTTGATGTAAACACCATTCACATCTAAGCCAGGTAGTGTGCTATGGTAACATTTGCTCTTGTTTTCCCAAGGAATAATAATAATTGTGTCCTCCTTACATTTTCTTGGGTTTTATGCATTGATCACGGATTCTTCCACACCCTTTCCACCCCGGGTGTGCATCTTCACCTTGTGTAGTAAAACATATCAGTTTCATTTCTTTCCCTCAGTAATGTTCCTCCTTGAGCCTTTGTCCATCAGCTGCAAGCCTGATGCTGGCTGTCATTTCAGAACTTCCCTTTGCCATCAAATTTGCAGTTCCTTCATTCTTCTCCTGGGCTAGAAAGCTGGCTTTGTGATGCTATACACGTCCCTTTCTTGGTTAATTTCCTCTTTTGGTGAGGCATACCCTCTTGTAGCTCCCCAAGGAAATGGACAAGGGTAATAAAAATAAATGTTTTAAGAACTGGTATACCTGAAATTATCTTTATTTTACCATCATTCTTTGAAAAATACTTATTTAAATATTTTATGTGTTCAATATATTAATATATATACAAATGTATTAATAATAATTTTGAAGTTTTATATTGCTTATTTGGGATCAGTTTTTTTCATGTTCCTATCTCCTGTTTACTAATGTTGGTCTCTGCCTTTTACATTACTCACTTCCCTAAATGTCTGCTGATCCTCGGGTGCTCATTCATATTTAAAGATGAATTACCGTAAGGACAACTGGCATCTCTGTATACATTCCTGAGGCTGCCAGCCAACTCATGAATTCAATGGGAAGTGACTGAGCGGGCCCTGACTCTTTAATTAGGGAAACCTACAAATGGCGAGTCTTTTTTCTTGGGGAGGTTAAAACTCCAGCAAGGAATCACTTTCAGAAGTAATTTCTTTCCTGAGTCTTTAGTGTAATGTCCACATTCCTTTTTCTGAAATATATTTTTATATGCTCAGTGTTTATTTTGGTTCCTCTTTACTCTGCTCCAAACAAGGGCATGTGGGCTGGCCTTTACTCCTACTCTATTTGATTGAGAACTTGCCGAAAAGAGGAAGAAGAAAGATGAAAGAGGAAGGAGGAGAAGGAGAAGGAGAAGGGGGAGGAGATTGAGAAGAATGAGGAGAAGAGGGAGAAGAATAAGAGGGAGAAGGAGAAAAGGAGGAAGAGGAGAAAAAGAAAAGAAGGAGAAAGAAAGGAAGAGAATTAGGAGTAAAGAAGAAGGAGAAGAAGAAAGAAAAAAAGACAAGAGTGAAGAAGAAAGAAGAAGATATATCGGTGCAGAGGAGGCAGCTTCAACTTCTATTGCACTGCTTCCTGGCTAATACCTTATCTAGCTAGACTGAGCCTTTAAAATTTCTTCAAACCCACCTGCCTATCTGACTCTCTGTACAGATAGAGAAAATGAAAAGCTATGCCATCCAGTGTGTCCTACAATAAGATTTGTGTCTGATTTTGTCCCTGTTCATAGCGAATTTTGTAGCCTGTCCTGAATCTCACGTGCTACTTCCTATCCATTTATATTCTGAGAGCTGTAGTTTCTGAGTACAAAAGGAATTAGAGGACAAGAATGGCAAGAGCATTCTGGTTGCTTCTTTTTTTTTTTTTTTGAAATGGAGTCTCCCTCTTTCACCCAGGCTAGAGTGCAGTGGCACGATCTTGACTCACTGAAACCTCTGCCTCCTGGGTTCAAGTAATTCTCATGCCTCAGCCTCCTTGAGTAGCTAGGATTACAGGCGTGCCCACCACCAAGCCCAACTAATTTTTGTGTTTTTAGTAGAGACAGGGTTTTACCATGTTGGCCAGGCTGATTTCGAACTCCTGACCTCAGTTGATCCACCCGCCTTGACCTCCCAAAGTGCTGGGATTACAGGTGTGAGCCACCTCGCCTGGCCCTGATTGCTTCTAGCAGCAGAAGTCCATGTGATAAATGGATGACTATAGCATGTTGAGTCATTGTGATCTACGCCAAAGGCAGACCCAGAGGCGGGATAACAGCCATTGATCAGTTTCCAACATGTCCTGTTAACCTTATAGTTGGTTCTAATCCCTTTTGATTCTGGCAATGTGGTACCCATTCCTGTTTTCAGCATTATAGAAATATTTGTCCTCATCTGTTTCTTTATGCATGACTTCATGGTTTGGAATCGGAGGGATGGTTTGAATCCCAGTTCTATTATTACTAGTTATTTGAACTTCAGCACATTACATCATCTTTCTGAATTCTGGTATCTTAATCTGGAAAACAGAGATACTATTATCTGCCTGGAGGGTGTTGTGCTGATTGGATAAGACAGGCTGAGTGGATGATGAGCAAAGACTGGCATTTTTGTCTGCTCAGGAAATGATAGCAAACTCTTCTGGTTCAGTGAGCCAGAAGACACTTTAGAACAGAAGCCCCCAGAGAGCTAAATTTAATTAATTATAGTAAATGTAAAAGCTGGCATCTTTTGTTTCGGAGTGCATTTTCCTTCTGCATAACTTTTAGTGCCATAGTCTGAGTCATTATTTCTAATCTTGAGCCATTCAACTCCTTCTAAAAACAGGAATATCAATCAATCAATGAATTATTGTTCAGTTACTTCATCTAGTTATTTTTGGCCTGTGAAAACCAGGCATGCTAACGAATTCATTTGATTTTGTACAGCATTGACACAATAGTCTGCCAAATACTGTAACTGTGTGAATGACTACAGTTATTATTTAATAATACATTCACACCTGGAGTCAATAATAATCCATTTTTAAAAATTTAAATAAGAAACCTGAAGCTTTGAATCCATAACTAACGAGGAAAGAACTATTATGTTTACTTGCATATGGAGATGGGTTTTTCAAATTACTTTTCAAGGTATTTAAAACTATCTGCTTGCTGGGCACGGTGGCTCACACCTGTAATCCCAGCACTTTGGGAGGCCGAGGCAGGTGGATCACCTGAGGTCAGGAGTTTGAGACCAGCCTGACCAACAGGGTGAAATCCCATCTCTACTAAAAATACAAAATTAGCTGGGATCAGTGGCACATCTCTGTAATCCCAGCTGCTTTGGGGGCAGAGGCAGGAGAATCACTTGAGCCTGAGAAGCCTTGCAGTGAGCCGAGATCGCATCATTGTGCTCCAGCCTGGGCAACAAAAGCAAAACTCCATCTCAAAAAATAAATAAATAAATAAAAATGAAAATAAAGAAATAAAAGTGTCTGCTTTATTATACATATCAAATAATCAGAAACTAACATTTAAGCTTCCTTTCCAAATAACCAAGGTCCTGATCCATTGTTAAGAAAAACTGCCCATCCGTGAACTCTGCACACCACACTGAAAGCATGATGGCTCATCTACTTTACATGGAGAGCATGGTTTCCAGTTGCAAAGTGTATATATAGCAGCTTTTAATCTATCACCACATGGCAGGAAGGCGTTACTGCAATACTTTCATTCTAGTGAAATCGCCCTGAGGTCGCAAAATGTGCTCAGGGTAACATAGTGGCTTGTGGCACTGGGATAGAAAGCTGCATTGTTAGGTCATTCATTTTAGGGCAGGGTTCCCATAGAAGGAAGTGGGTCTGGGCTGGGAAAATCACCTCCTAGGAAATATGCAGTAAGATGGATTGTGTGTCTAAAGGTTAAACTTTTTTTTCAACAGGTATTCAATGGCATTAGAAGTAACTCACCCCAGCTAGAGAAATTGTGTAGTAGTGTGAATGTGAGCAATGAGATTAAATCTTCAGGAAACACAATGAAAGTCATTTTTTTCACGGATGGTTCCAGGCCGTATGGAGGCTTCACTGCTTCCTATACCTCCAGTGAAGATGCTGGTAATGTGGGATGTTGTAAATGTATCTTATTTTTTAAATTATACTTTAAGTACTGGGGTACGTGTGCAGAATGTGCAGGTTCCTTAGGTATACACATGCTGTGGTGGTTTGCTGCACCCCTCAACTCATCATCTACATTAGGTATTTCTCCTAATGCTAACCCTCCCCTAGCCCCCCACCTCCTGACAGGCCCTGGTGTGTGATGTTCCTCTCCCTGTGTCCATGTGTTCTCATTGTTCAACTCCTAATAAGTGAGAACATGCAGTGTTTGGTTTTCTGTTCTTGTGTTAGCTTGCTGAGAATGATGGCTTCCAGCTTCATCCATGTCCCTGCAAAGGACATGAACTCATCCTGTTTTATGCCTGCACAGTAAACCATGATATACTCAACCATTGTGGAAGACAAGTGTGGTGATTTCTCAAGGAGATCTAGAGCCAGAAATACCATTTGACCCAGCAATCCCGTTACTGAGTATATACCCAAATGATTATAAATCATTTTATTATAAAGACACATGCACACGTGTGTTTATTGCAGCACTATTTGCAATAGCCAAGACTTGGAACCAACCCAAATGTCCATCAATGATAGAGTGGATAAAGAAAATATGGCATGGAGTCTTGACATTCATATATTTAAGTTAAGGAGAGATGGAAAGCAGAGGAAGAGCAGGGAGAGAGCGATTTTAAGTAACCACTGAACTGTTTAAAATGTTTTACAGGTCATTTTACTCCCTAGTGACAATGAGAAAGAAAATAGAAACGCCCCCAGCTGGGGTTGAGCATAGTTGATCATATTGTGTTTCACTGAACCCACTGTTGATTCAAGGGCAATTTTGTCTGTTTACAACTTGTCCTTGATAAGCTATCTCTATAGCCTAACTCTGTTAAGATAAAGGTCCCTCTAAGCAGGTTCCTTCTCTGTTTCTACACAACTACTGAGCAGTTGTCTTTTCATGTTTTCTACAACTTTAAGTAAAAACCTTCTGCTTGCTCTGTCAAGGTCTGGATGGCTCCTCTGTCCCGCAGCCTCTGGATGCCCCATTCTCATTTCCTCTATTCTCTCGATCTTATTCCTCTTTGCTGTAAATGTGCTATCTTTTTCCATCTTCCTGTACAAATCCTATGCATCCTTCAAGACTTATCTAAAGGGTGGCTTGTTTGGTGTGATTAAAAACAAAAAAACAAAAAAACTTCATCTGAATTACTTTTAAAGGAGCTTGCCAGTTGTGGTGGCTCATGCCTGTAATTCCAGCACTTTAAGAGGCCAAGGCAGATGGATCACCTGAGGTCAGGAGTTTGAGACCAGCCTGACCAACATGGTGAAACCCTGTCTCTAATAAAAATACAAAAATAAGCCAGATGTGGTGGTGGGCACCTGTAATCCCAGCTACTTGGGAGGCTGAGGCAGGAGAATCACTGGAACCCAGGAGGTGGACGTTGCAGTGAGCTGACATTGTGCCACTGCACTCCAGCCTGGGCGATTAAGTGAGACTCAATCTAAAAAAAAAATAAAAAATTAAAGGAGTTTAATTGAGCAATGAACAATTTGCAAATCAGGGGCAGCCCCCAGAATCACAGCAGATTCAGGGAGAGTCCAGCACAGAGTCTGGAGTGTGGTAGAAGAAGATTTGTAGACCAAAAAAAAAAAAAAAAAGGCAAGTGACGTACAGAAATCGGCAGTAAGACAGAGAAACAGCTGGATCGGTTACGAACTGGTGTTTGCCTTATTCCAACACAGTTTGAACCCTCAGCAGTGTATGAGTCGTTGAAGTATGGCTGCTGGGATTGGCCAAGACTCAGCGATTGTTACGGGCGCATGCTCCTGAGTTAGGTTCTCAATCTTGTCTACCTGTTAAGCTAGGCTACAGTTCATCCTCGAGGACTCATATATAAAAGTATAGAGTTCTCTTTGGGCTATATTCAGTGCGCTTTTACAGGTGTAACCGGCTGTATCCTAGCATTTATTTTCTCCTCTGAGCATCTCGAGGCTTAGTGGTGGCAGGAAGCATCATCATGCTGAATAGCTGGTGATGCTGGGTGCTGGCACTCACCTCTACCCACCCCTCACCTCTGCCTCATACCTGTCAGTCTTGTGTGTGCATGACCTTAAGAAACTCCTGTGAATCAGGAGCAGCCATGTATACAAAAGATCTGTACTAGAGTCTGAACAAATGAATTCCAAATCTGATCTAATCCTCATGAATTAAGAAAAGTTGGCCAGGTGTGGTGGCTCATGCCTGTGATCCCAGCACTCTGGGAGCCGAGGTGGGTGGATCATTTGAGGTCAGGAGCTTGACACTACCCTGACCAACATGGTGAAATCCCATCTCTACTAAAAATACAAAAATTAGCCAGGCATAGTGGCACACCCCTGTAATCTGTTACTCAGGAGGCTGAGGCAGGAGAATCACTTGAACCCGGGAGGTGGAGGTTGCAGTGAGTCAAGATCGTGTCACTGCACTCCAGCTGTGGCGACAGAGCAAGATTCTGTCTCAAACAAAACAAAATCAAACAAAAAAAGTGACTTGATCTGAGCCTCTGTTAACATACACATTCTTACTCCTGTGTCTACTTGGACGATCAAACAATAAGAATAGCCAACATACGTGGATTACTTTTTCTGTGCTGACCCCTGAGCAGACCACTAATACTTTCAGTCCTGTCAGTAATCCTGTGAAGTGGACATAGTTACCATCCCACTTTACAGATGACGTCATGGAAAAACAGAGGCAAAGAAGGTATACAAGATCTCACAGATAGTAAATAGCAGAGGCTTCAAATGTAGGTAAGCTGACTCCCAAACCCACACTTTAAACCACTGCAGTACCACAGCCTCTCATTACAAATGCAGCAATGCAGTTGAAGGTATTTTGCAAACTACGAAATGTCAGGCACTTACATCACGATGGTATCTTGTTTCTATTTTATACCTCACAGCACGTTGCTGAGGACAGGGACAGTACCGAATGAAACTTGGCAATTAGCTATGCATTGTTCAGAATGAGCAATGTGTGAGTTGGCTTTCTTCTTAAAAGTTTGGAATTATTGCAATTCTTTTAGATTACACAATCAAAAAATGCTCTTTCTTGGAAATTTCATATTTTAGATTTATATGGCATTATTTCTCTAAAAAAGTTAAAATTTTATAGTCTATTTGGGAATGTCATTTTATGCCATATGATTTTACTTCCCAGTTCTATTGCATATTGGGAATTCAAGATATTTACTAATATTTTTCACAGGGATGTTGAGGGAATTGATGTTATGGAGTCTAGAATTGATTTGAGCTTATTTGAAAAGCCCGTGTTGTTAACAGAAACAGCAATATTTTCTTGTTATCTGCTTTGCCACATCACCACTCCCTTTTCTCCTATAGTGGGAAATCCCAAAGGGACCAATTCACCATTTAGTCATTTTTGCTAATATAATAACCACCCCCCCCCCCAAAAAAAGAACTAGGATCATCCCAAGACGGTTGGTAAAGAGAATAACAGTTTGACTTTGGCTAAGTGAAAGGCATCTGCTTCTGTATTTCAGAGATTTGAAAACTAAATAGCATCTCAGATCATTATATAATGATTCTAAATACTGAGATAGGTTACCTGTGTCTTAGTGAAAAATTTTGTAAGAGCAATGAGTAGTAAATTAGATTGGCAAGCCCAAAATAAAAATTTGTTTTTTTGTGACAATAACTACACAATTTATCAATAAGGAGATCATCTCTGCAATTTACTAGCCTTTATTATCAAGTTCTCATAGGAATAAATATACATAATTTCACTTCCCTGGGCTTCCCTTGGCTTGCCATACAATACAATTTTGCTTTGTAGAAATGATTCCCTGAATCTGCAACAAGTTACATTTTATTTTAAGGATTTATGTGCCATCTATGTAAATTGTTCTGAAGTAATTAGATTAGCATTTTGGAAATTAGGACTAATTTCAAGTAGACAGATGGTGCCACGTTAATTAAATTGCAATGCTCTAAAGACCTAGAAGTATTTTAGAAGAACATACTATAAATACTAGGTCATTCCTAGCATATGAAAGTTATAGTTTATGAATTATTTGGTAGGTCAAGAATGGAATTGTTAATTGAAATAGCAAAACAGGAGGCATTTGAAACAATCCCCTGGAATTACAAGGAAATTTTCAATGTTATCAACAATAATTCAAACAAAATTATTGCAAAGCTTTATTTATTTTTTTTTAATTTTTATTTTTTGAGGTGGACTCTCACCCTATTGTCCAGACTGGAGTGCAGTGGCACAATCTCGGTTCACTGCAACCTCAGCCTCCTGGACGCAAACGATTCTCCTGCCTTCACCTCCTAAGTAGCCAGGATTACAGGCACGTTCCACTATGCCCAGCTAATTTTTATATTTTATTAGAGATGGGGTTTTATGTTGACTAAGCTGGTCTCGTACTCCTGAACTCAAGTGGTCCACCTGCCTTGGCCTCCCAAAGTGCTGGAATTATAGGCGTGAGACTCCACACCCAGCCAACGAAAGCTTTAAATAAAAAAAAGTGGGGGCTATAATGAGTGCATGCTCATTAAAACATCACTAAAATTTACTTTTAAGATTGGGATGATGTACAAATAAAAAGAGTACTTCTATTAAAGAGCCGTATTTACAGTTGAGTAGTGATTTAGGTAGATCCATATGTAAAATCCATTGTTTATACAAAAATACAATCATTGATTTAAAAAATACATTTCACTCCAATGCCTGTTCCTTGTATTTATCTTTTATTTTCCATTAAATGAGTGTCATATTTGAATAAAATTTACATAGAAAACTTTATCTTCTGGTGTTACATTCTAAGAGAGTTAACCTGCTGAAGTTTTTCAGTTCCCTTTTTATTTGATAATAGTAATGTTGCTAGCATTGTGTTAGTCTTGAATGCCTCTGTGCTGACGCTGTGTTATGCTCTGAGTATTTCAAGATGAGTATCCGGTTTTCCTTCTCCAAATGCCAAACTTCTCTTTATAAAACATATTTGATGTATTTACCATTAAACAGCAATGATGTATGGTCTCTCCCCCTCAGTAAAAAGGAAACAGAAAAATTTGCAAAGAAGGTCCAGTATAAGGTTCAAGAGAATTTTTGTTTATAGTTCCATTTTTGTTTTAATGTCTCTCTAAATTCGAGCCAATCAATTTCCCACATTTAAGCATCCCTACCTATCTTACCTATCCTATTCATGTTTGAAAAATAGTGTCATTCTTATCTCATGGAGAGAATTGATTACAATTCCCCAAACACAACAAAGCAGAGGTTTCTTTAAAAGTTTTGAAACCTGTCTGGCTTGTGTTGCTTCAGGGGCTTGGGACAGGGCCCCTCTGGCCTGACTGGGTCCCCATGTCCAACCAGGCCTGTTCACCCGGGCAGCTCTCTCCTAGCCCTGGGCTCCATGCCCACTGTTGCTAACGACCCCTTGTTGCCCACCTCTGAGCCTCCCTCTGGAACCTGGCAAAGTCCTGTGTACCTGTCCAAATCCTCTCTCCATGTTAACCACATCATTAGCATTGTGCCTGGCATAAGGTAAGACCTGCACTTTTGTTAGTAAACAAATGAC
Organism: Cacajao melanocephalus; assembly: GCA_963573385.1. Classification (NCBI taxonomy): domain Eukaryota; kingdom Metazoa; phylum Chordata; class Mammalia; order Primates; family Pitheciidae; genus Cacajao; species Cacajao melanocephalus. Next base: position 24,456 of record CAUYLG010021726.1, on the reverse strand, counting down.
AGGCTGCAGTGATGCCAGTGGGTCACCTACTGAAAGAGCTGCTGGAAGAAGGGTCTTGATCCAGACCAAGAGAGAGGGTTCTTGGATCTTATTACACAGGGAGGAATTCAAGGCAAATCACAGAGTACAGTAAGCAGAGATGGTTTATTGAAAGCTGCTCAGTTACAGAGTAGGTTGTCCTCAGAAAGCAAGAGGAGGAACACACCCTCTTTGAGGTTTTCTCACGTAGAGGTCTTGTCTATGGAAAAGCTAAGCTGTGTCTATGAGCTGCTGGGCTGACAGCATGAGAAAATTTATTATCCTGTTGATTTAAAGAAAACTAACCTTGACATTTTAGTACACAAGTACATCAAAGTGAGCTGGAAAAGTTCACTGGACCCCTTCTTCATGCCCAGGGTGGCTTTGGCTATTCTGGGTCTTCTGTGGTTCCATATAAATTTTAGAAATTTTTTTTCTATTTCTGTGAAGAATGTCATTGGTATTCATATGGATGGCATTGAATCTGTAGAGTGCTTTGGGTAGCAGGGACATTTTAATGATTTTGATTCATCCAATCCATGGACATGGAATACCCTTTCATTTATTGTATGTCTTCTTCGGTTTCTTACATCGATGTTTTATAGTTTTCATTGTAGAGATCTTTTACTTCTTGGTGAGGTGTATTCTTACATATTTTATTTGTAGTTGTTATAAATGAGATTGCTTTCTTTTTTTTGAGATTGTTCACTGCTGGCATATAGAAATGCTGATGCTTTTGTATGTTTAAAAAAAAAAATTTGTGTCCTGCAGCTTTACTGATTTTATTTTATTGGTCAGTTCTAGTAGTTTTTTGGTGGAGTCTTTGCATTTTTTCCAAATTTAAGTTATATTATCTGCAAACGAGGATAATTTGACTTCTTCCTTTACAATTTTGATGCCTTTTGTTTTTTTCTCTTGTCTGATTGCTCTAGGTAGGACTTCTTGAGTTATACTAAATAATAGTGGTTAAAGTAGGCACTCTTGTCTTGTTCCAGATCTTAGAGGAAAGACTTTTCGTTTTTCTTATTCAGTATGATACTGGCTGTAGATTTGTCATATACGGCTTTTATTGTGTGAGGTATGTTTCTTTTCCACCCAGTTTTTTGAGTTTTTCTGTTTTGTTTTGTTTTTTGTTTTTTTTTTAAACACAACCTCCATTGAGTCATCTTGCAGGCTCCCCTGGTGCGATGGGCGCTCACCACTGGGGGTTCTCTCCTGGTTCCTTACACAGTGAGGTTTCCCAGCAGGTGCACTGTGCACTCGTCCTGAGCTGGCTGTATTTATGCCAAACCTATTTATGACATTGTCGTTTGCCATTATAATTATGTAGAGTAATGAAATATTCTATAAACTAATGGAATGTTATTTTAAAAGAGAGAGTTTGTGTGACTACAGAATAATAGTGAAAAATGAAAATCACTGCCAAATTAGCCGTAGTCAAGACAACAGTAAACAATGTGGGAATTTTTTTTTTTTAAAGAGTAGAAGGATCATGGACAAAGATAGCCTTCATGTTCATGGGTCTTAATTCTTGCCTATTTTATAGTAACCAAAACCTTTAAGTTTTAGATTATCATTAGAAGTTGGTTTTTGGCAAAAAAAGAAAAAAAAAAAGAAAAAAAAAAAAGCAGAGTTCCCTGTGGAACAAACTCAAAAGCAAGAGATTTAGCTCTATAGCTAAAGCTTAGAAAATTAATGTATATTTTCATATTTTGAATTAAAATAAACTGGTTAAATAGGTACTTTTAAAGTTGTGTCCCTCTTTGACTGATATATTTTAATTAAATTTAAAAAATTGAGAGTTATTGCTGTATCCCTTTCTTCACATCTGACATTTTCATTTTGAGATGCATCAGGCTCCATAAATCAGCAAACGCCAGATGAGATGCTCCCTGGCTCAACTGTGTGGAGACCAGCTCCTGTCTCCCAGTGTGTTGCAGAGCCGGCAGGTCTCGGTGTGGGTGGGAGCAGGTGATGTATTCTATGGATCCTGGACACCATGCTAGCCCTGAGGCAGCTGGTAGACCCAGCGGGAACACCCAGTCCTACTCCGTTCCCTTCATGCCCTGGAGAACTTCATCACCTGCAGAGATGCCCGATATGTCCCTGGGCTGGCTCTCACCTGAAACTCAGCCAGTCTTACTTAGGATTTCATAAATGGAGCTCCCACACCCTGCAATTAAAGGCTTACCTGCTCTGAAAGAGATATGGGAGTTTGTAAACAATTTTTTCTTCTCCTAAATGCTCCATATAATCACGACAATTTCCTATTTGTAAGTTCTCCTAACAGTGTGGATTTAGTTATGTTTCCTCCTGATTTTTCGAAGCTCCTGTGCACCCTATTCCTATACCAATTTTCCCTATGTGTGCAGGCATGTGCACTCTGCCAACATGTACTTGAAACCTCTGCTGTTTATTCCCAGTCTAAAACTAACTGATTTCAACCTGAAATTATACTTTCTTAACTCTACTATGAATTACTACATAATTTTATAAATCTTTGTATTTCTATTATACTTAAATTTGGGCTACGAATGTCATTTTAAATAAGATCCTGCATACCAAGGTTTACATGCAATTCAGTCAAACTGAAGGTAAATATTAAAATACTGCTGAGAGTGATGTGTTCAGTGATGTGTGTGTGGCACAGGCAGTCCTGTGAAGATGAGGGGTGGTAGCACTGTTTCTTGACAACACCCACTACGCTAACAGAAAAGAAACATAATTACAATGATTTCTGCCTAACTGGATGTTATACACTTGGCCCCTCCAAGCGGTGACATTTGCTTTTCACATCAATGATCCAAGTTCAAATCATATTTTCTGTGTGACAACAGTAGGCTGTTATGGGTGAAATGAAACTTGTCAGTTGCAGACACAAGAGCAAGGGCTGACTTTTAACAGTGACGCTGTCAGGATGAAGACTGTCATTTCTGGGAATGAGAATGAAGATAAATATATAATTAAATCTATCAAATATGTGTTGGTCATTAAACTTGTGTCACGAGTCAGGGATATATCATTTTGGGGACCCTAGTGTGTAACAGCAATGCGATGTGGCCTGTCCTTCACTGGAGTCCTCATTCCTCAAAGGTGGCTTCTACGACTGCTGTGAAAAGCTGGTCCTGACCAAGCTTCGTGGCCTAAAGGAAGAATGATGTAGAATCCCTATAATGGGCTGGGTGCTGTAGCTCATGACATAATCCCAGCACTTTGGGAGGCTGAGATGAATGGATCACTTGAGGTCAGGAGTTCAAGGCCAGCTTGGCCAACATGGCAAAACCCTATCTCTACTAAAAGTATAAAAAAATACCCAGGCATGGTGGTGGGCACCTGTAATCTCAGCTACTGGGGAGGCCGAGACAGGAGAATCATTTGAACCAAGGAGGCAGAGGTTGCTGTGAGCCAAGATCACACCACTGCACTCCAGCCTAGGTGACAAAAGTGAATCTCAAAAAAAAAAAGGAATCCCCATAACTTTATTTTTCTTTATTATTTTCAAGTCATCCCTAACTTATCTACTTGATATTTATATGAGACAATATAAAAATAAACTATAAACTATAGAAATAACTATAATTTTAAATATATTTGTATATTTAATTTATATATTTAAAAATATATGCAACTTTGAAGAATATGAATTTACAGAATTTTCAGTTAATAAAGTCTATGCATGGAGGCTGGAAGCAACATTGTTGAATGAGTCTTTACCAAGTGCTGTTTTCTGATAGAAAACATTTGTGTCTTTTATTGGGTTCTAATATAATTTGAGTGTCACTAATAGCGCTGAGAATGCTAATTATACTTTCAAGCAGTCACAAAAGAATAGGGGGCCTTCGGTCTTCAGTGGTGTTCACTTACTCATTCATTTGTTCATTCATTAAACATGTACTGAGTATTGACTCTGTGCACCCTCTGTTCTACGTTCTGGGAATACAGTAGTGAGCTAAACCAAGTCTTGTCCCAGGAACTTTACATTCCAGGGATATGTTTGGGCTATGTCCCACCCAAATCTCACCTTGAAATGTAATAATCCCCAAGTGTCCACGGTGGGGTCAGGTGGAGATAATTGAATCTTGCGGGCAGCTTTCCCCATACTGTTCTCCAGGTAGTGAATAAGTCTCACGATATCTAATGGTTGCATAAATGGGAGTTCCCCTATACAAGGTCTTTTTTTCCTGACAAGATAATGACAGATGGTGATAAATGGCCATTGTATGCATGTGTCTTGAATATGGAACTCATGAGATATTGTGTTGGGTAAGTTGTAGGATGAAACAAGTCAAGGCTGACTTCAAGATTTTTGGTCTAAGGAAGAAAAAGATAAAGCTGTTTACTGGAGGGAAATACAGTGGGTGAAGCAGGCTTGCAGGATCAGAATGGGGGAGGCCGGAAGTGTGAGAAGACATTCAATATTCGGGAAGAGATGTGACAGAGTCAGTGGGATATAAGTTTCACATACAGGGGAGATGTCAGGATTGGAGGTGGTATAAACGGTGTTTGAAGCCATGACATAGGAACAAAGGGAAGGAACCTCTCTTGAAAAAAATCAAATTTATGCATTAGAAATGATGAAGTAGTCATTGAATTAAGTCTTTGATGCCCTTTCTATGCAAAGCCAACATTGATAATTTACCACTTTGAACATTTTTCATAGAGTGATGATAGTGTTTTCTTAAATGTCCACAGCTGGGAACTCAGTACATTCATGGCAATCATCACATGTACTTAGAATAACTAGCAGTATACAATCTGTAATAGCAGGATGGAGTCAAGGAGAGGAGCCTGAGAACGAAGGCTCGTTAGCCCCTGTTCCCATCAGCTAAGCTTAATTTAGTCATAGAGCATAGCAAGTTCTTCCATGAATTTTCCTATTCATACTTTTTATTTGTACTTTTTGCCATGTCATAATTTGCATTAATTAAAGCATGGTAACACTTGTAAATACATGTATGCTTGTCTTCCTAATTCAACTTGAAACTCATTTATCCTTTTTTTTTTTTTTTTTTTTTTATATGGAGTCTTGCTCTGTCGCCCAGTCTGGAGTGCAGTGGTGAAATCTCGGCTCACTGTGACATGCACCTTCTTAGTTCAAGCTATTCTTCTGCATCAGCCTCCCCAGGAGCTGGGATTACAGGCACCCACCACCATGCCTAGCTAATTTTTCTATTTTTAGTAGAGACGGGGTTTCACCATGTTGGCCAGGCTATTCTCGAACTCTTGACCTCAGGTGATCTGCCCACCTCAGCCAACCAACATGCTGAGATTACAGGCGTGAGCCACCATGCCTGTCCTCATTTATCCTTTTGTAACCTCTCCTAGCATTTAAGATTATTTCTTAAAAATAAGAATATGTAATATTAAGTTACATATGCCATGCACAAAGCTCCGGGTTAGATAGTATTCAAAGACATGTGTACATAGGTTAAAAATTGAGAAAACATCTCGCAAGGTATCCCCAAATCTGACAACTTATATAGTGTGTAATAAGACCATAATGTCGTATTAGTGATTTTAATATTATGGATAATGTTGTGGTTAGGCTTTGTGCCCCATTCAAATCTCATCTTGAATTATAATCCCTATAATGTCCCTATAATCCCCATAACCCTCACGTGCCAAGGGAGAGACCAGGTGGGGGTGATGGAATCATGGGGGTGGCTTCCCCATGCTATTCTCCTGATAGTGAGTGCTCATGAGATCTGATGGTTTTATAGGAGGCTCTCCCCACTTGAAGAAGGACTTTCCTTCCCACTGTCCTGTGAAGAAGGTGCCTTGCTTCCACTTTGCCTTCCACCATGATTGTAAGTTTCCTGAGGCCTCCCCATCCATGATGAACCGTTAGTCAATTAAACCTCTTTATAAATTACCGAGTCTCAGGGTGGTCTTTATAGCAGCATGAAAATGAACAAATAAAGGTGGATTTGAACATCAATGTAATAAGCAGACATTTAGATTTCTTCTAATGGTAAAGTAAATGCAGGTAGATTTGTAAGAGTTTTGTGTTTTTTCTTGGTACCCTAACATTAATACTAAGTTCCAGGTTGGTTTTAGGTTACAGAAGAATATACAAAGCAAGGAAAGGACTGAAAGACTTATGGTATTAACATAAACATGCTGGTGCTGAAAAGGTGTTTGCACAGACTAAAGGGTGCATTGTAAACTGGGTGGTACAGTGTTGCTGTTGAATCACGGAGGAAGACAGGGTGCTAGAGGGAAACCAAAAACACCCAGGGCTTTAAATGTTGTTCTTCCATTAACGAACTCTATGACCTTGGACAGCACATACCTTAAATGCTGGATACAAAGAGCATCTCAAACACCATGCACAAGGCTGGGTACATAATGGATTCTGTTAAAAAAAAAAAATCACTGTTATTATACTTGGTCATTTAAATTGAAAACACCAGGTACCAGAAACTGCTGAATTGAGTCACACATGATAACAACATGAGACAATAAAGAGAAATATCATGTTCTGAGAGGAATGCCACATAAAGACAGATTTTAAATATCATGCATACTGCTCATGTTATGTCTCAGGTGCATAGACATGAACCCTGTAACGTCTATAAATGATCAAGCATTTTTTAGACCATTTTTATAGCCTTGGTTATAGCCATATGTTTCTAAGTAAGGCCCGTTTGTTTGTCCTGTCTTCATCTAGAGAAACTCGTTCTAGGGAAAGCCATTAAAGCTTTTCTTAAATCAAAACAAACTTCCAAAATAATTTTCCGTGCTCTGAAACCAGAGAACAAGTAAATCATGCAATAACATTTCAACAGGTCCAAAATCTCAGCAGTCACTGCCCTGTGTTAGAGCCATCCTGTCCCTCAAAACCTAAGTACTCTGGTGTTAAAATCTCAATTTGAGTTCCCTCATTAGTGCAACTCATAAACTCTTAATTTGAAAATTCCTCTGTCATAACCACAATATTGTTTAACATCGCAACAACTATTATTTCAGGAAGGCAATTTGTAGGACAAATTTGAAGAGAGGAACATAATTTGGGGCATAGCAAAGTAAAAGTAAAATCAGGTCTCTCATATGGTGAGAAGAGTCATATACACATATGCACGTTTCTAAGTTACGGTAGAGAAGTATCTCATTTAAGTGAAGTGGCAGGTTCTACTCTTAGGAAACACCTCCCCCCTGCAGCTAGAACACATCCGTCGGTCTGTCCCCCACCTCCAGCCATGCAAGTAGGTCTGGTTCATTGATTGGCTACACAAGAAATAAGAATCTGATCTGCCTCCTCACAAGTCCTGCTGTTTACAGCAAGTGTCACTCCTTTATAAAGTGGTACCCACCTGTTACAAACAAAATAAACTGAGTAATTTGTTTTGAAGTCATCCCAAACTTTCACAGAACAGTTACAAGAATAGTTACAAAAAGTACAAAGTACCTTTCTCAGCTTCACCATTATACGTTTTGCCATATTTACTTTCAATGTCTCTCTCACACTTCCTCTGTCTCACTCTCTGTGTCTCTCTCAAACCAATACTTTAATGTTCATTTTCTCAGAAGAAAATCAATCGCTTACAGTAACTGTACTAAAACTTTCAAATTCGCAAAATTGATTGAATGTTTCAATCACATGGCAGCATACCACATTTCAAATATTGCCAGTGGTTCCAACATGCTGTATTTTTCTTTATGGTGTATTTCTTTTTATGGTGTATTTGTCTCTATACTATATTTCCCTTTATGCTATATTTCTCTCTATGCTATATTTCTCTTTATGCTGTATTTTTCTCTGTGCTGTATTTCCCTATATACTATATTTCTCTTTATGCCGTATTTCTCTCTATGCTATATTTCTCTTTACGCTGTATTTTTCTCTATGCTGTATTTCTCTATAGACTATATTTCTCTTTATGCTGTATTTCTCTTTATGCTGTATTTCTCTTTATGCTTTATTTTTCTCTATGCTGTATTTCTCTATATACTATATTTCTCTTTATGCTGTATTTCTCTCTGTGCTCTATTTCTCTTTATATATTTCTCTATGCTATATTTCATTTTGTGCGGTGTTTCTCTCTCTGCCATATTTATCTCTCTCCTGGCCAAACATCCAGCCCAGGCTCACACGTGGCATTGGGTGGTTCTGGCACCCTGGTCTCCTGTGATCTGGGATGTCACTCATCCCTTCTCTAAATTTCATGGCATGGATATTTTTGAAGGGTGCAGGCTTTCACATGAGCCTCTTGAACTTAAGTTGTGCTGCAGGACAATGAGGCCCCATAACCTTACATTCTTATGATTTATTCCTTCCTGGGATTTTCGTTGCCATGACAAGGGCTGGACTTCAGTTTCACTTCACAAAAGAAAACCTGAGTTGACGCCCAGGAAGTACCAGAAGTGGCAGGAAAGAGCTCCTGAGATGTTTCAAACGTGTGTGTTCTACCTTGAATTTGGGAATAGTTACAGAGAGGATGATGTATAATGGTTGAGGTTTTAATTTCTTTTTTTTATCTGCCTTCACTAAGCCTACTCATCAAAGCCAGGGGCACAGGCACACCTGATCCAATTTCAGTCAGGGAGGAATGCTGCCAGCCCGTGGGAGGAGGCAGGCGAAGGGAGGCAGGGCCGGAGCAATAAGGGAAGATAGATGCTTCTGGTGGTTATCCATGAAAACATCCTCTCCAGCCTCAGAGGAAGCGCTGGGGCCAGGTCAAAAGCACTGTTCCGAAGGCGGGCTAATGAGGTGTGAAAGAATGCAAGCCTTGGACCTCTGAGCCGGCCTTTGGCAAGAACCAAGAAAGTCACTCATTTTTAGTGGTTCCCTGACTGCTACTTTGGGAAGTCCTGCTGCAGATCCAGGAAAACAGGCTCATGCATTATGAAATGGTCCTTTCCCTTGGAATGCCGAGGATGACACCGCCAGATTTTTATTTACATTTCAGAAGGAAATGATTATCGTAATAGGTGCAATTTTCCCTGATTTTCAAACAAGGTTCTTAATTTTGAGTTAAAATAGGGTTTATGGTAATTTCTTATTACTCAGCAATGCATGCATAGAAAAATATTGGAAAATACAAATGAAAATATTCAATATATTTTAATATCTTCTGTATTTTAATATATTTAGTGCATTCTATACTTTTACAACTGAAAAAATTACAGTTAACATCTTGGCATATCGCCTTGCATTTTCTGTATACATGCGCTGTAATTTTTATTCAAATATGACAAAATACTGTCTCACGGGTTCTGTTCCCTTTTTTCATTTTAGATATTGTGAATATTTTTCTATGTTAATAAGCATTCTTCAGAAGATTTTCTGTGGCTGAAGAGTTTTCTGTTTTGTAACTCTGCCACAATTAATCTTTTTTTTGGTTGGGAATTTAGGATATTTCCAGTTTTTCTTAATGCTATAATAAGAATTTCAATAAATACAATTATAGTTTTTGTTCTTAAATTTCTTTCATTATTTTTATGATACTTTTGATCATAAAATGTGTAAGTCAAGAGTTAAAGGGGAAACATTTAGAAGATGATAATATGCATATGTAACTTGCCCTATGTAAATAAAAGCATTGTTTAAACAATGCAGTCATTCCTGTAGGCCAGCGTCATTTGAACAGGCATCTTTCTTTTGGTGTGTTTTCTATTTTTCTTAACTTTAAAAAAAAAAAACACTAACTTTTGCCTCCAGATGCCAGCAGCTTCCATGTTCCTCACAGAGCCAAATTAAGTTCTTCCAAAGGCAATGCCCCAGTCTGTGCTGCTGTCTCAGTGGTTCCCTATGATTTCTACAGAGGCAGAAGGCTGACTCTTCCTTCCCATGATACCTTCTGCAGCTCCACTTCTGACCACACAGCCTCCCTTTCCTTCCCCTTCCCCATTTCTTCCACTTCACCATTTTCAGTAAGTAAATATCTGCTTTGTAGTTTGCTGTCTTTCCCCTTCCTCTGAGACCTCCCGAAGCTCAGCTTCAACCCTAATCTGGCTAATCACAGTGTTTTCCTCAATGAGGACAGGCCTTTGCTCAGAACGTTTTACTTGCAGCTGCTGAGAGAACATATCTGTGTTCACTGTGTCATGGGTTCCTGAGACAAATGTATGAATACTTACCCCATTGTTGGTCTGGATTGGACTGTGCATTGATTTTCTGCCTGCCCCACGACACAGTGAAGTAAGGGAGTTAGCTGGTGATTCGATCTGATGTTACCAATCGTGATTCGGGTTTGAGCATGGCCTTCGCAGGTTTCAGGACAGAAGTTGTGCAATTCAAGATGGTAAGCAGGCTGTTGGATCTCCGTGAGGCAATGAGGAGTAGTGGGCAGAATGGAAGAAAAGGGAGCCTGAAGAAACAGTTGACTTTTTTTTTTCCTTTAAAGCTTGAGTGATAGGTAAACCTGGAATTCCCAGGGAAAATGTGTGCATTTCTGCCAATATTTTGCTCTAATCACTGTACGGCAGATGCACCCAACAGCAATCACTTAGGAAATGAGGGTTGCCACATCGGGGTTCCTAGACAGAGGATGTTAAGTGGAAACACTATATAAACTGCACGCTTTCTAAAAGTGGTTGTGGTTCTGCAGTTCAGCCTGCTGCCGCTGGACTTCCCGGACAGGCCCCCAGAGGAACCCTGTAATGTGTTCTCTGGTTCCAGGCTGTTTCTTCTTTAGCCACTTGAACCTGGTGCCATCTCTACGGAAGGTATTAGGAGTCTGGCACAACCATCTCTTACCCCGTTCGTTCCTTTCACAGCTCTGCAATCATCCAGATTCAACCCTACCGTTCTATGTTTAGCTTTCTCACCCTCTCTTCATCCTCTTCCCCATCCTCTTTTTGCTAATCAGAGCAAAAGCTTTGAAGTGCAAGGAGCACGCGTAGTTTATCTCTTTTCTTCCTACTGTGCCTGTTTTATAGTGAGGAAACTGTAAATGTGAAGCTTCCAGGGCTTCTCCGGGCTCTCACTCACAGCTGCAGATTTTAGAGCCAGACATGACACAAGGCCACCTGCCTCTAAGAGCTACGCTTTCAGCAAAATTGATGACAGCCAGTGTTGTGGTTTAAATTCCCTGAGAGCAATGCTTCTCAAACGTTAGTGTCACCTCAACAACCAGGGAGTTTATTGAAACAGGTTTCTGGGCCCCACCCTCAGAATTTCTAATTCAGTAACCGCAATGGGGACCTAAGAGTTTGGAAATTTTGATTGATAACAAGTTCCCAGGTGATAGTGACATTTCTGGTGTAGAAGAGCTGCCCTGGAGCACTTTTCTTTTTTTTTTTTTTTTTTTTTTGAGATGGAGTCTTGCTCTGTCACCCAGGCTGGAGTGCAGTGGTGCAATCTTGGCTCACTGCAACCTCCACCTCCCGGGTTCAAGCGATTCTCCTGCCTCAGCCTCCTGAGTAGCTGGGATTACAGGTGCATGCCACCACACCTGGCTAATTTTTTTGTGTTTTTTTTAGTAGAGAAGGGGTTTCACCACGTTGTTCAGGCTGGTCTGGAACTCCTGACCATGTGATCTGCCCACCTCGGCCTCCCAAAAGTGCTGGGATTACAGGTGTGAGCCACTGCACCCGGCTGGAGCACTTTCTTAAAGATAAAATTTGGAAGGTTTGATTCCATGTGTTTCAAATGTTTGTTTCCAATTGTTTTTGAAACAGCAGCGATGAACTCCCCCTGTTCTCCTGTGTCAGAAATGTCCTATCTACCACTTTTCATCCAACTAAATACACAAATCCCTTTAGGTCTTGCTGATCTCTTGCCCAGATAGCAAATCAAATCCAGCGTATTAACTGATTCATTAACCTAATTAACATAATAAGTAGTTTAATTAACTTAACAACACTGTGGTTTGATTCCTCCCTGTCTCTGTATTTCTGTTGAGTGAGCAATGACTCTAGGAGGTGAGTAAGTAGCTGGAAAGGCAAAGGAGGTGTTTCTGCTAAACATGCAGTCAGGGACTCTACAGGTCTGTCATCAGCTGTAAACCCCATTTCTCCAGTGGTTCTGCTCTTTCTCTTTTTTTCACCCTGTCTTCACCCCTCCCTCCTTTCTGTCCACTTCTCTTTGGCTGCTTTTAGAATCTTCTCTTTGTCTTTGTTCTGCGGTTTCACCACGATACGGGCGTCATTTTAATTATACTGATTGGTTTTCCCTGAGCTCTGTGGATGTGGCAGTCACTCGTAATATCTTTACACATTGCTTTTTCCTGATTTTTAAATTGTCTTCTGAAATACTGATAAGCCGCATGCCTGGGTCTGTCTCTCTTCCATGCCCTTGACTCTCACTTTTACAGGCTTTTTTTCCTCCTCTGTGCTACAATTTGAAAATTTTCTTACATCTGTTTATTTAGTTCATTAATTCTGTGTTCTGAATTTCCTGATTCATATTTTTTATTTCAACTATTAGAGGTTTTATCTCTAGAAACTTACAGTTTAAATATATATGTATTATATATATACATACACACACATAAGGATGTATAATTTCATCTCTGGGGTCTCTACTGGATTCATTTACAAATTCTGCATGAGATTTATTTATTGCTCTCTTGTTCCATATTCGTATTTTCTCATCTTTCTTATATGTATATATATATATATATATATATATATCATACTTTTTCCGTATTCTCTTTCTGATAAGCTCAGTTCTGAAATCTCTTAGATCCACTGTCCACTAACCTGCCTACTTCCACTCATGATGCGAAGTTTTCATGTTTGGTTTTGTGAGTTGCCTTTCTTTTCTTTTTTCTTTTCTTTTCTTTTTTCTCTTCTCTTCTTTTCTTTTCTCTCTTTCTTTCTTCCTTTCTTCCTCTCTCTCTCTTTCTTTCATTTTTGAGATGGAGTCTCACTCTGTCTTCCAGGCTGCAGTACAATGGCATGATCTCAGCTCACTGCAACCTCCACCTCCAAGATTCAAGCAATTCTCCTGCCTCAGCCTCCCGAGTAGTTGGAATTACAGGCGCGTGCCACTACACCTGGCTAATTTTTATATTTTTAGTAGAGATCAGGTTTCACCATGTTGGTCAGGCTGGTCTTGAACTCCTGACTTTGTTGTCCGCCCACCTTGGCTTCCCAAAGTGCTAGGATTACAGGTGTGAGCTACTGTGCCCCGTCATTTTTCTTTCTCTGTGCGAATTTCTGTTCCTTGGAACTTTATCTTTGGAGACACTTGGAGGCCTGGGTGAAGGCAGTTTTCCCCCAGAGAGGGTTTGTGTTTGCTGGGGTCACTACTTATACAAGAATATCTCTTGACTTCTAGCGATCTTTTGAGCTGAGATCTCTAGAGCTGTATAGGTATCATAAGATTAGATTATGAACTCATGGCAAAATGGACTTAAGGTTATAAATTCTTGACAGTGATTTCTTCTTTTTCGCCACAGCACCAAGGTGGGAAAAAGCAAGTTCTTTTCTCTCTTTCTGATCTCTTTTTCACAGTGCATTTATTTCTACTCAACTCCTTTAGTGTGTATGTGACTTCTTTGGGGTTTCATCGTTTACTATATACTTTCATGTACATCATCTTCTACATATTACGTATCGTGTCTAATACATGCGTGTATTTATTTCTGTAAGTTTCCAGTTTCCATTTTGGGTGTCTGTAGGCTGTATCTGCCGTGTCCTCTGCCCTCATTGTGTCCATCAAAACAAAAGTTCCGGGTGATGAAAGTTTACAGATGCTACGAGGGAGAAACCTGGCTTCCGGGGCTGCTAATCTCAGGATTGCTGCTCTCGCCTCATCTGTATCAGGCATTCACTCAGTGCTTGTGATTTTTGCTAACCTTAATAAGAATTAGTTTCCATACATTGCCTATGTCCTGAAACCTGTCTGAAGTTAGCTGTACCAAGAGTAGGAAAGGGTGATAAGTTTGAGGGAAGAGATCAGCAAAGGTCACAACAGATGGGCTTTTGAGAACCAGAGGGTCGTATGTGGTCGGAGCACTGAGTGGTGGCCGGGAGAATCCTGATCCCAAACCTTGCCATTTTGCCAGCAACCTGTTCAGAGCTCCTGGCCCACTCTGTTCAAGTAAAAGCTGTATTTGAAATTCTTACATGACTATAAATACTGGTATTCTCTCAGAAATCTTGTGCTGACTTCTTGAGAGATTAGAGGCATAAATCATGACTTTTAAAAGGATGGTCTGAGTTTCATACACTCCTTTTCTGTGCGCTGAAATAACTAAGTTTACCCAAGGGACCAAGTTATACTTTAAAGTGTTTACGTATTCTTTTAGATAAAAACCACTTACTAATAAAGTAGGAGTGATGCGGGTTTTAAGAAGAAGCAGATTTTTATTTCTGCTTCTAAGAGCTCCTCAGTCTGAAGTTGTTAGAGGAGGTGGGGAATGAAAGGCCCCACTTGGGGATTCTTGGTTCCATTGCTAGTGACTCACTCTTTCTCTACCTGCACAAAGAGCTGAGAATCGCTGCCACTGACTCCCCTGGATTTATACAGGGATTCATGAGTCACACAGAAGCAGCCAAGTGGAAGTCTAGAAGAGGCAATGTGCCCAGTAAGGTAATTGTCCACTGTGTGTTATACGTGCATTTTCAGAGAACTGGTCTATCTGAACACTTTCTGCAGTAACTTCCATCTAACTTTTTTAGGCTTTCTCAGAATCCTGATTCATTACAATTTTTGAGGCCATTATTCACAAAAAAAGGGGGGGGGGATTTAAAAAGATGATATACATTTTCTGAAGCTTATTTGACATATGATTTTTGTCACCTTTTTTTCCCTTCACAAATAAGGACAAAGCTGGCAAACCATGATTAATGCCACATATTGGATACTGACATATTAACAGACAAACCAGCAAACAAAAAAATATCGAGGTAAGACTTCCGTGGACTAAGGCCCCGCTCTGGTTTTCCTGTCCTGTGAGGCCCTCTCTTCCCCACGCAGGGGCTGTGAATGCTTCCCTTCCTGTACAATGAACATTTTTCAGGGACAGCACAGTTTCTACAAAACTGGTTTATAGACAGACCCTCCCCTTTTTCTTATCAGACATTATAGCCACGATCAAAGGAATATCTAATTCATGTAGCAGGACGATTGAGCTCTCACAGACCGCCTTCAATTTTTTTAGTGGTTCACGGAAAATATGTTTTCTGTTGTCCAATCCAGTGGATAAAACATGAGTTTATTCATCTGCAGTTTTCTGAGATAACCTGCACAATTTTCCGTTAATTGATTAAACAAAACTGAGCAACTATTTCTGAAGTTGAGGAAGAAGTCAGAGGATATATGGGAAAGATGGTCTCTGGTCTTTACAATGCAACATAGTTTTGAGAAGATATAATTGAACATTTGACAATGCCTTAAATAAACTACAAATGGATATTTAATTATCTCATATAATCTTTGTTGTGAATACAAAACCTAGAGACTAAATGTTTCAAAACAGGCTCAGTTCCTCAGTGAATTTGTTTGGTCTTTTAAAATTTATTTAATCAATTCTCAACATACTCAGGCCTCCCCATATGACTGCAATAGCCCTGTACCAGCTTCAAGCATTGAGTTTTCTCAGAGCTAAGTCTTATGCCTAAAGAATTGAGACAGGCAGAAAAAAGGAGCTCTACATGGGAGAATCCTGAATTTTTTAAATAAGTTGCTTCTTATTAGTTATGCAATTAAATTCATGCATGCATTAATTCATCTCTCCCACAAATATTTATTGAGCACCTACTACATCCCAGCCACTATTAGATGCTATCTATAAAATGGTGAACAAAATAAATATTTCCTGTTCTTATCTAGCTTTTTACTAGGTTTAGCAGAACACAAATAAGATAACAAATATTCTCTGAAGGTATCGAATATTTTCGCAGCTGACAAAATAAATAATATGATTAGATTTTTGTTTTAGGCCCATTACCCTGAACCAAAATAGAATGAGTAGTTAGAAGATTATAAAAAATAGTAAGATGTATTAGTGAATAAATGTGAAAGAAAAATCACTGAGAAATCAAAGATGTTGATGTTTATCTAATGCCTTAGGGTATATATACATCATTCCATTGATGTTTTAATGCAGTGTTCAAATGAGGAAATCAGGATTTAGAATGATTAATTGGTTTTAAGATTTAAAGTAGGTAATGTATCTTCTGGATGGTTTGGTTGGAGCAGGCAGGTCTTCTGATCCATCCTATTGTTTTTTCTTTTTTTTGGGATGGAGTCTCACTCTGTCACCCAGGCTGAAGTGCAGTGAGGTGGTCTTGTCTCACTGCAACCTCTACCTCCCAGGTTCAAGCGAGTCTCCTGCCTCAGTCTCATGAATAGCTGGGATTACAGGTGCCTGCCACCACGCTCAGCTAACTTTTTGTATTTTTAGTAGAGATGGGGGTGTCACCATGTTGACCAGGCTGGTCTCGAACTCCTGACCTCGTGATACCCCCACCTTGACCTCCCAAAATGCTGGGATTACAGGCGTGAGCCACCGCACCTGGCCCATCCTATTATGTTATCTGTGTCTTGTACTGTCATTTATTGCTGTGTCTTATTTACATGCTCAGTTAGACAATTCAGGTCCTGGACTAATTTATCAAGGATGCTTTTTCAGCCTAAGTTGGTGAAATGGTTTCTGTGCATTTTCATGAAAAAATGGCCCTTCCCTCACTCATTCACTTTCATTCTCTCTTTTTCCAGTTAAACCCTGAATTTTCCTGATTCCCTTAATGAAATAATACCCCAAGCAAAAATAGTAATAATAAAGCATTTTTTTCAAATATCAACCTATTTCATAGATATTTTATCGGCAACGGATTAGTCCACCTGAGAGACGTCAAGGCCTGTGTCTTTTCCTTGTCTGTTACTCTGTCCTCTTGAATTGAGCGGCCTTTATTACATGGCTCAAAGTAGGTCTGTGAAAATCTTTCGCTAGCATGAACTCCTTTGCATTTTTCCAATTCATGGAAGTTGAGAGTGGGCTGAAGGTAATGCTAAGTAGAAAATGAAAAAAGGATATTGGGGGAAAATGTTCGCTGACAACTTCAGGGGGTTAAGAATGCAACGCTGCGTTTCTCTTATCGAAATAACTTCTGAATTTCCATACTGCTGAGAGACAGAAAATACATAGCAGGCTATTGGAGTCCCTTCTTCGCTTTTCCCTAGCCGGTTTTTCTTGTAGTTTTATCTGTAAATTCTAGGGAGTCTTCTTCGGGCCAAGGCCTGGGGAAGGAGACAGGAAGGAGCCTCAGAGGCAGCTATGCATGCTGGTGTCCATCTCGGTGTGTTTGGTCTGTGAGTCCATTGAGTTCACGGCTACATGCTGTGTTCTGACCACAGGGCTTTTCCCCATGTGCTGACTTTCTGTTCCACAGAAACGTTCTTTCTAGGCACATGTTGCACCTATTTCACTGGCTCCTCCACATGACCGGGCAGGAGAAAGGCAGCGGATTCTGACCCTTTCCAGACTGTACTTTGCAGGCAGGGACAAGCATCCGCCCTGTAATCTCTTCTACTCCTGAGTTACCAAAGAGACCTAGGAATCTGATCGTCATTATCCTCGTGTCTCCAGATCTCAGAATTTCAAAAGCAGTGTTTTTTTGTTGTTGTTGTTTTTGTTTTTTGGAGGGGATTGTTGCAGGGGCAAAGCTAGGAAGTTTCTCTCC
This sequence comes from Cacajao melanocephalus, assembly GCA_963573385.1. Taxonomy (NCBI): domain Eukaryota; kingdom Metazoa; phylum Chordata; class Mammalia; order Primates; family Pitheciidae; genus Cacajao; species Cacajao melanocephalus. The sequence goes on along the minus strand of CAUYLG010021726.1, from coordinate 6,861 downwards.
GCATAAAACCAGTATCTGATTCCTGGCTACACCTTCTCCGGGACACACTGAAGCTAACATTGGGTTTTAGATAATTTGGAAAAATTGGCTGTAAATGGATAATATATTTTACATGTAAATTGTTTACGGTGCACATGTTATTTATTTATTTATCTATAGAATTTATTCTACCAATGTTTTAAAGCCCAGTTGTAAACCCCAAGACTTGCTGAAGTGGGTTTGAAGTGAAACATGGAAAGGAAACCTCAGTGAGGAGCAGGAGATTTTGTGTTTAAGACCCACCCTGCTTGGGTTTAAATCTGAGCTCCTCGATTTGATAGCTGTGTATGGTTAGAAAAAGTATCTTCATGCCAGAGATAATTTAGTTGTCATCCTGCTTTATGCTATTGCTGGGGGTGATTAGATCATAGACTTTAAAAGTGCTAATGGTGGTACCCAGTTTATAACAGGCAACAAAGTATTAGTCAAGGACATATGCAAGACTGGGTAATACCTAAAGAAAAAGCGGTTTAATGGACTCACAGTTCCACATAGCTAAGGAGGCCTCACAATCATGGCAGAAGGTGAAGGAGAACTAAAATCACGTCTTACGTGATGGCAGGCAAGAGAGCGTGGGCAGGGGAACTGCTCTTATTAAACCATCAGATCTCATGAGACTGATTCACTATCATAAGAATAACACGAGAAAGAGCAGCCACCATGATTCAGTTCCCTCCCACTGTGTCCCTCCCAAGACGTGGGAATTATGGAAGCTACAATTCAAGATGAGATTTGGGTGGGGACACAGCCAAACCATATCCCTACTTACCATTCCATGCCAGAGACAATTCAGTTGTCATCCTGTTTCATACAATTGTTGGGGGGATTCAATCATAGACTTTAAAAGTGCTAACAGTAATACCTGGTCCATAACAGGCAACAAAATATTACTCAATATTTTACTAAAGTAAAATTTTAAATATTTCTATTAAAAAATAGAAAAAAGCAAACAGTTTCTTATATACTTCTTGTCAGGCAGTTTCATATATCTTATTATAGTTAAAGAGGAATAATTCTGAAGTTATAGTAGGTAATATTTATCAAGTGTTAGAAAATAAATTCAAAAAGATTATTTTATTTGTTTAAGTTAATAAGGTGATCAGACATTTGAAGTCAGGTCTTTATGATGCCCAAACTTGTAACAATCCACATTCTACAGATAAAGGATCTTAGACATAAATTGTTTATGAAAATCCTCCAAGCATACACAGCTAGCAAGTGGGACAACCTATTTTTAGTGAGGGTTATTCTGATTGCAAATTACGTAGTAAAAATTAAACTATGTTACACAGCTTAAAAACTGTCTTAAACAATTGTCTTAGTTAATTTTGTGTTGCTATAACAGAGTAGCACAAACTGGATAGTTCATAAAGGAAGGAAATTTATTTCCTATAGTTTTGGAGACTAAGAAGTTCAAACATGAGAGTCCTGCTTCTGGTGAGGCTTTCTTTTTGCATCATTCCATCATGGAAGGCAGATGGGAAACACACAGAAAAGAGAGAGAGAGAGAAATTAGCATTTATAACAATCCTTCATCTCAATAATGACGTTAATTTATTCATGAGGGCAGAGACCTCAGACCTAGTTACTTCACAATGTCAACCAAATCTAAATGTCTCAACATGAGTCTTGGAAGGGACATTTAAACCCGTATAGCAACAATAAAATATATGATCATGTGGAACTAGAAGTCTGCAAGTGGCAAATTTTAGAGGTTAGTTATTTGGGGACCAAGCACCTTTTCAGGAGAATCTCTACTTTGCTTTCTGTGGTCTTCACTGAGTCAGCTGCTCCCAGGATGGTCGCACAAGGGTAGCTCCAGGCTTCACCTCTACACAGGATCAAGACTAGGAAGAAGGGCATCTCTGCATCATGATTTTGTGTGTGTGGGCGCGGGGGGGTGGGAACATTTCCCTAGAAGATGTTTCTCACATTCCATTTCATGACCAGTATTAAGTTACATGCCTATTCCCCAGGAGCACATGGTAGGGTAAGTAAAATGGATTTGACTGGCTTAGATAGATTCCTAAAGATTTTACCTCCAGGGTGGGAGTGGTGGCTCATGCCTATAATTCCAGCACTTTGGAAGGCTGAGGCGGGTGAGTCACCTGAGGTCAGGAGTTTGAGAGCAGCCTGGCAACATGGTGAAACCCTGTCTCTACTAAAAATACAAAAATTAGCCAGGCATGGTGGCGTGTGCCTGTAATCCCAGACTATGTAACAGCCTCAGGCGGGGCCTTCAGGAGGGATTCCAGAAGAGGGCATTGTTGTCCTAGAAAACGATAGTTCCATGCCTGTTACTGCTCCTGAAGACCTTCCAGTGGGGCAAGATGTGGAGGTGAAAGAAGTGGTGTTGATTATTCTGACCCTGTGTAGGTCTAGGCTAATGTGTGTTTGCCTTAGTTCTTAACACAAAACTTAAAAAAGTGAAAAAAAAAAAACATAGAAAATTGGAAAATAGAAAAAGCTTATAAAGTAAGGATACTAAGACTGAAAACAGTTTTGTGCAGCTGCTCAGTGTGTTTGTGTTTCAAGCTACGTGTTATTACAAAAGAGCCAAAAAACTAAATAACATAAAAAGTTTATAAAACCAAAACGTAAACTAAGTAAGCTTACAGGAAGTTAAAGCTAATTCATTATTAAAGAAATTTTTTTTTTTTACAAATGTAGAGTAGCCTAAGTGTGCAGTGTTTCTACAGCAGATGCACAGTCACGTCCTCAGCCTTTGCATGCACTCGCTGTTCATCCACTGACTCACCCAGAGTAACCTCCAGGCCCACAAGCGCCATTTATGCTAAGCGTCTCATATAGGTGTCCCATTTTTTAATCATTAAACAGTGTTTTGTTGTTGTTGTTTTCTTTTTTGTTGTTGTTTTGTTTTTTTGAGATGGAGCTTTGCTCTATTGCTCAGGCTGGAGTGCAGTGGCATGATTTCGCCTCACTGCAACGTCCACCTCCTAGGTTCAAGCAATTCTCTTGTCTCAGTCTTCCAAGTAGCTGGGACTACAGGTGCCCATCATTACGCCGGGCTAATTTTTGTATTTTTAGTAGAGACAGGGTTTCACCATGTTGGTCAGGCTGGTCTCAAACTCCTGACCTCAAGTGATCCGCCCACTTCGGCCTCCCAAAGTCCTCGGATTACAGGTATGAGCCACCACACCCAGCCTAAACAGTGTTCTTACCATACCTTTTCTATGTTTAGGTAGGTTTAAATACACGAATGCTTATCATTGCATTAGACTTGCCTACGATATTCAGTACAGTCACCTGCTGTATGAGTTTGTAGCCTGGGAGCAAGAGGCTGTTCCAAATAGCCCCGCTGTGTAGTCGGCTCTACCATCTAGGTTTGCACAAGTGTACTCTGTGATGTTTGCAAAATGTCAAGAATCGCCTAAGGATGCATTTGTCAGAACACATGATGCATGGCTGTGTTCACTAATGGGTAAGCAATCACACTGTGTGCCTTAATCACAACTCCATCCAGAAAGGCTGAGTAGGCAGCAGAGTTATAATCACACCTTTCATTTCATCTGTTGGATATGCAGTTTGAGGTGTCCCCAGTACCACTCTCGGATTGAGTAATTCACTGGAAGCCTGCACAGGGCTCAGGAAGGCAATTATGGCCATGCATGGCTATGGCTTGTTACAGTGAAAGGACACAGATTAAAGTCATAAAAGGGAAGAGGCATGTGACAGAGTCCAGGAGACATCAGGTTCAGAGTTCCAGTTGTCCACTCCCAGTAGAGTTGTGGTGACAGCATTAATTCTCCCAGGAGTGATGTGTGACCACACGCATGGAGGATTACTGACCACAGAAGCTCACCTGAGCCTCGGTGTCTAGAGGTTTAATTGGAGTTTGTCACATAGTGTCACATAAGCATGGCGGTCCCCCCACATTGCTGACCTTAGTCTTTATTTCTACCAGAGGGGCGCCCCAATACCACGTGGCTGCACCATGTGACCCAAGGCCTTCACCCTTAATCACATGAACACAGACTATCTGCTGTGGCCTAAGCCCCCAGGTAAACAAAGATATTCTTACAAGGCAGGACATTCCAAGGGCTTGGAGGCTACTTCCCAGCATCAGGTCGAGAACCAAATTTTTCATGAGCAGGGCACAGACCTCCCCCCCTACCCAGATGTGCTGAGTTACCCCTTTATTTCACTGACAATAATGCCAGAAAAAGCATTTATAGACATTTTGTGGAAGGGACATGCATATTCATCTTCATCTTTCATACTGAATCTACTTGAAATGAAATGATGTATTTTATGTATTTTATATTTTATGTATTTTAAATAGTTTTGACTATATTCATCACGTTTCCTCTCTGTTTTCTGTGATAGTCACAGCATGATATTTAAAACTTCATAGCTGGTTACAAGCTAGGCATCAAGTGGATACTTGAGAAATAATAAGGACTGTGTATGGGGTTGCTGGAAAGAAAATAGGTGTTTTGCATGACATTTTCATTTTTAATTGCAGGGTAATTGAATGTTTTCAGATTTATATACAATATTTTCATGTCTTAAGATTGAAAAATATGTGTCATTAACATTTTTAAAATTAGGAAGTATTAATTTATCCTTTCAAATTAAGATGACTATTTAAGTAGCTAAAAATGAATTGAACTTTCTATGTGCGTGTACCAATAGTACAATTGTCCGTTGTATCCTGATGCCATTGCATTTGTATTTGACTTCTAAATTGGGAACAGATTTGCATTTGCATATGTCAAATATCATTTGCATCATCCTAGGGGGAGCAACATTCATTCACTGTCAAGTCTCACCTACTTTGCAAGCTTGTCAATCTCAAGAAAATATGGCACGACCAGTGACACCTTTGATACAGTGCACTTCTGAGTCTTCCCCCTGGACCTCTGGACTGTGTGTTTTTAACATACTTTTAGGAAGTACTTCTCACTGTCAGAGTAATTTATGTTATATACCCAATGTAGACATTTTAAGTTATCTTTTATTTGAGTTCTAAGAGAAAAGATGTGTTCATCATATATAACATTTAATGATTTACTGACTATAATTTTTGGTGACATAAAGTTAGAGAAAAAATGTAGAAATGATGATATCAGCAACTGTTTAATAAATTAGTGATGGGAGGAAGCAGGGCAGTTATATAACAGGGCAGATTTAAATAACAGGGCAGAGTCTAACACTAAAAGGATCAATTAATAGGACACTCCCTCAGGAAATGTATCATTCAGGTTTGAGAGCACTCACTTTTCAGAGTGTTTTTTTTTTTTTCTTTTTAAAGTGGAATTTATACTTCTAAAATGATCATTATAATTTTTGAGGTCTCTAGCTTCATTTTTTTGTCTGTAATTCCCAGAGAAACGTCCTTCTAAAAACAGGATCACTAACCAGGAATGTAATCTCCAAAGGGGAAACATTAGACAGCCGTCTTTGCACCTGACACAGGAAGGCAAATGGAGACAGCCAAAAACGAAACAAAACAAGGGCAGCAAAATGTGGCAAGGACGTTGGTGCGGCCATCTTTTTAACAAGGTCATTCCCATTCCTAAATAATATTGATGGATGAATCATGAGGGTCACAGTTATTTAATTATTTTTTTTAATGTGAAGGAATTATTTTGGGAGAATTAGTATTACATTAAAGTAGTATATCCAGAATCATCATCTTTATGGACTTTTTCTTTTTAAAAAATAGAAGCCAGATATCCAACTTTTTCTAACCAACCAACACTCATCTTCAACACCCGTCACAGTCTGAGGATTTTATCATCACGTGTCAATGAGATATATCTAAGAGCTTTTGGTGCTGTTTATTTATTTTTTTTTTTTTTGAGATGGAGTCTTAGTCTGTCGCCCAGGCTGGAATGCAGTGGCATGGCTCACTGAAATCTCCCGCCTCCCATGTTCAAGCGATTCTCCTGCCTCTGCCTCCTGAGTAGCTGTATTACAGGCACGCCCCACCACGACCAGCTAATTTTTGCGTTTTTATTTTTAGTCAAGACAGGGTTTCACCATGTTGGTCTGGTTGGTCTTGTACTCCTGACCTCGTGATCGGCCCACTTTGGCCTCTCAAAGTGCTGGGATTACAGGTGTGAGCCACCGCCCCTGGCTGCTTGTTGTGTTTTTCTCATTAAAATAGTCTCCTATAAGATGAAACTATCCCAGGGGTACTTTCAGTAGTTTTGGTTCAATAACTCAGTGAGGGTAAGTGGGGATGGGGGGTCAGGGGTGAAGGTCTCAGAAGGAGAACGGGCTTTATTCATGAGGTGGAAGAATCCCTCTAACCAGCACTGCTGACTTAAGACGCAAAATCAAATGGTTAAATACCGGCGCTAGAAATGATTGCATTTTCTAAAATTATTGCCAAAGTAGTTCTGCTTTTGCAATAGCTCTTTGCATTTTTAAAAATAGATTCTTTTTCTTTGGCAGGAATGTTAAAGAAAATGCTTGCTCAATTTTATTCTGGTAATAATAGAAGCAACAATAACAAAATCTGAAGAGAAAAAAACAATTACTTTCTTATGTAAATAATGCTGCTTAGTGAGTTCACCTACGGTTAGAGAATCAGCATTTTCTTTTTTTTTTTTTTTTGATTGGGCAATACTTTCTTTTTATTATTAATATATATATATATTTTATTGCATTTTAGGTTCTGGGGTACATGTGAAGAACATGCAGGATTGTTGAATAGGTACATACATGGCAATGTGGTTTGCTGCCTCCATCTCCATCACCTATATCTGGCATTTCTCCCCATGTTATCCCTCCCCAACTCCCCACCCCCAACTTTCCCTCCCCTAGTCACCTCCGACAGACTTCACCATGTGA